>APFE030172495.1:0-15528 GCA_000404065.3 Pinus taeda
GCACTCAAGATTTTTAAAAACTTACCACAGGGTTAAGAAGGAATTTTTTTAGGATGGCCTTAAATCGGATATTCAAAAGTTTGTGGCGGAATGTTTGGTTTTCCAACAAAATAAAGTTGAAACAATTAACACCCCAAGTCTATTACAACCTTTATCCATTCCAAACCAACGTTGGGAGGAGGTTTCAATGGATTTTATCAAAGGCTTACCCAAGTCTGAGGGAAAGAGTGTCATCATGTGGTAGTTGACAGACTTACAAAGTATGCACACTTTTGTGCATTATCACAACATTTAAAGCCAGACAGTTTCTACTACATTTATGGAAACAATTCAAAAGCTACATGGAAACCCAAAGATTATTGTAAGTGACAGAGATCCCATTCTCACTGGAAATTTTTGGACAGAATTATTTTCTTGTCTTGGTACTCAGTTAGCTCATAGCTCATCTTATCATCCTCAATCTGATGGGCAAACTGAGATAGTAAACAAATGTTTGGAAGGATATCTTCGTTGCTTTCTATCTGATAAACAGACACAATGGGTCAAATGGTTGCCTCTGGCTGAATGGTGGTATAACACTTCCTTCCATACAACAACAAAAATGACCCCATTTATGGCACTTTATGGGTATCAGCCACCATCCATCACATCATATTTAAGAGAAAATTCTAAGGTTCAAGCAGTGGAACATCACATCGAACATCAACAACAAGTCCTCCAACTCTTAAAGGATAACCTTGTGTTGGCACAGAATAGAATGAAACAACAGGCAAATCAACATTGCAGCGAAAGAATTTTTGATGTAGGTGATTGGGTATTCCTACGGCTACAACCATATAAACAAATGTCCCTCAAGCAAGCTAAGAAGGATAGTAAATTATCAGCAAAGTATTATGGTCCATACAAGGTGTTGCAAAAGATTGGTACTATGGCATACAAATTGGAGCTTCTTGCAGCTTCTCTAGTGCACCCAGTTTTCCATGTTTCATGTTTAAAGAAGTTATAGGTGACAAGCTCCAATTTCAAAAAATATTGCCAGAACTTGATGAGGAAGCAAAAATTATATTAGAACTGGAAGTAGTTATAGAAACAAGAACTCGAGAACTACGAAATCGATCAATTTTGGAGTATCTCATCAAGTGGAAGAACTTATCCACTGAAGATTCCACATGGGAGGATGATAATTTTATACAGAAGCATCCAAAACTACTTAAGGGTTGAGGACAACAATAATACTAGTGATTACCCCATTACTATTGTAGTTGTATCCCTTATTAATATTGTTGTGCCCCTATTGTTCCCATATTGTTATTATTGTGCCCCATAGAATCCGTCTATTGTTATTTTTTTTGCCTTTATATTATTATTGTTAGGTCAGTTGGGTTATATTGTGACTCATTAGACTCCTATTTATACAAAAGGAGGTTTTGTCATTTGAATCATCAAAGAATCATTCATTTGTGTAATGTAAAGGAGGTTGCCCCCTCGAAGAGGCCGAATTCTAAGCCGTTGATCTATCTTTTCTATCTTTTTGTGAGCTAGTTTCATAACAGCATTTTCTTCATGGAAAAACAAAGGAAAGGGACGAGAAGAGTTGCTAGGGAAAGAGTATTTTTGAGGCTCAACATGAACTTGGTCAAGTATATAAACAACATGTGCTCAAATAACAACATGAAAGTACACTTTTCTATTAGGCATGAAAATATTCTAACACAAAATAGTTATAATGATTCCAATCAATATCATGTAATACTAATTTCATCTTCAAGCTTTGGCTATTTTTTAAATTGACATGATAGCAAGTATCTTAAATTTCATAGTTAAAAGACAAAACGAAATCAGAAGAAATGTTCAAAATACATTCAAAAAATAAACAGATCATATCATGGAATTGAAATTGCGATTACAAAAAATATGTTTTCTTGTCCACCGATGTCTTGTCTAGCATTCTTAAAACATTTTCTTTCCTAAAATAACCCTGAGGTGAAAGAATAACAAGATTAAAAACCATAGGAATCCCTACCAGAAACATTTCCAAAGTCAATGGCTCAAGTGCCTGAAGGACCTCTAACAGAAAATGAATGATATCCAATACATGTTCTACGTTGTCTCCCCATCCTTTTCCAATCACATTTCCTATAACCTACCCACAACAGAGTCAAGTAAAAATCAAACAAAGGAGTTGACATTTGTTTTTATCTTTTATATCTATAAAATTTGAATCCAATTTGTTTCAAGAACATATGAATTCATATTAAAGTCTTCCTAACATATGATAAGGTACCAATCAAACATGAGATCATAAAAATCGACCTCAATGAGGTTCTCAAACAATTTCTACAACATATTTTTCTTGCTATGATATCCTGGATATAAAAAAGAACATATCTACAAAAGAAAAATCCATATATTATTTATGTTCAAACCTTGTACATGGTGTATTCTTAGGAAACTTTTTAAGATGTTCCTCCGCCTTCAGAAAAGTGAATTGTAGCTTGCTTAAACTCAATATCCTTTCATTTAACAACAATTTGTGCAAGATAAATGTCACATTATTATTTCCCATTTCTCAACATGCTACATATGATAAATTAAAAGTCACATAAAACCAAGAGAAAACCCTTTTCTAACCAAAAGAAACAAACAAATAGTGCCTCTAATAAAACTTCATTCTAATATTAGTAGATGAAAAGAGAATGGACCATTTTTGCTGCTTGACTTTCCTTGTTTTTGTTATGAAAGTGCTTGAGCTTCAAGAACCAACAAATGTGAGGGAAGTAAATGTGAAAAAAATTATGTTGACCTTGAGAGACTTCTTCAAAATGATGTGAATGATTCCATTTTTATAAGTGGTAAATCTCATAATAAGAAATGACCACATTGGATACGAAGATTTAAATATAAAATTGTGTGGACATTACATGTATTCTAATAAATTGCATTGCAATGACTACCATGGGCCTCCATGGGTTACATATCCTTAGTATGTTAGTCTTGATGATGAAAGAGAGATGGAAATGATAAGTATGGGTCATCCTAGTTAGTATGGTGAATATCTTCAAACCAAGGTCATCATCTTAATGAACCTAGGTTCTGACATGGTAAACCTAGATCTGGTTGTCACCTAGTTTCATTCCATCATTCTTTGTCAAGACTAAAGAGGAGATAATGGTCCTTCAACTTATAATAGGGTTTCTTTTGAGGTTATAGATAAATACTATCCAAAGAAAATGGATTTTGGGCTCCAAAAGATATGGATAATTAAAATGATAAAAATCATATGTTTTTTCCCAAGATTCAAATGTAGGGATACATTTTGTAGACTTTACTAATAAATAGAATGAGAGAAATAATCCATGAGGAACATCTACTGGTCACTGTGATTAGGGAAATAATAAAAGATAATAATACCATTTAGGTTCAAATCAAAGATGGTGTTGATTCTAGTAGTTCCTCAGTCGGTGGAAGTTTTTAAGGTAGGAACTTTGGTTCTTCAAGGGTAGGTTCCTTTAGTTTAATTCTATTTGTCTTGGTCCTATCACCCAAAAGAATAATCAATAAAGAGTAAATATGTAAGGTTTAGGGCTCTTCTTATTTGTATAGTTTTCAAGCTTATAGTTGCTTTTTACTCTATTATAGCTTTGTTGAGACCACCTATTCTACAATAAAAAATAGCAGAGGAGCCACTAGACATACCTACGCATGGTCTCTTGAAGGCATGATAGTTTAATAGGTTGAACCATTAATTAGAATTGCAAAGATATTGAGGAAAAACAATTCATTATCCAGTTAACCAATTGGACATTGAACCCTATATGGATGAGTAGCCCTAAATAAAGCCATTTTTCTCTATCATATGCTTTGGAAAGACATACTCACTAACATTTCTTATAATATTGGTTTGATGTTATAAATTCCTTCTTGAGCTACTCCTATTCCATAATGGATTTGTTTCCTAGGAAGGATGCAAAATTTTTCTAATGACATGGAATCAACTTAGTGGCTTTTGACCCTACATGCAATAATTTTTGCAATGATTTTGTAGATGCAATTACATAGGTATATGGGTCTAAAATCATCAAAAGTTTCATTCTTGTCTAATTTTTTGGATTAAAGCCTGAAATGTTGAATTGAAAGCTCCCAAATCATGCTTGTGTATTTTAATTGTTCAACAGTTATTAGTTGGTTTGTTTGAAGGAAGACATAGAACCCCTAGAATAATTATATTGTCCTACTAAGTGGTTGAGGGTTCTTATCCTTTTGGAAACAATGCAGAATTGTTTGTAATTCTTCCTTTGATATTGGATCCATTAGTGTCTCATTATCCATCTCACCTAAAAAACTAGGGAAATATTAAGCTATCTTTAACTATCTCTCTTAAATTTATTCTATCATCCTCTTTATAAATTCCCTCAAAATGGACCACTTGTAAATCGACAAATATCTTGGAATGAGGTAGCTATTGATCCTCTTTTATGTTGGGTGTGCAGCTTGATTATCTTATTTATTCAAAGGTATCACCGCATTGGACATGTTTTTGCACGCTACTAGGGGGTCCAGGGGGGGGGAACAACAATTCTTTAGAACCCCCCTGGTGGGGGATCAGAAAGATGCCCTGGAGCTAAAAATAGATGTAAAATTGCCTTGTAAAATGTTGTACTTTCGTAGTCAATCTGGGTCATTCATTAGGCGGAAAAATGATGGTAGAATTTATGTTTAATTTAGGGTTTTTCCCTAGAAGGAAACCCCTTGCTATATTGCGGCTATATAGATGTGTATTCTGAGCAAGAAAGAGTTTATGTGACATATACCTCAACATCAGTAATGTCAAATCCGTTTTTCCCCATACAAGCAAGAAACTCAAACAACTTTTCTTTGGTTGGACGATAGTGGCTACTATAATATGGCCACATGACCTGTAGAAACAAATAAAATAAAATTTCACCATATAAAATAACACCTTAGTAACTTAGCATTCGACCTTCGGGGAAAGCTTAGGCACAATCATGCCAACTAAGTTACATGCTAAAAAGTTCAAGTTGTATATAACTTGTGAAAACAAATAATATGAGGTGTGATGTTTAATCCTTGTCATTTTATTCGAAACAACATTGAATTTTGTAATGCATGAACTTGGTCAACTATATAAACAAACTGTGCTGAAATAACAACATGAAAGTAAACTTTTATGATAGTCATGAAAATCTTCTAACACAAACTAGTTATAAGGATTCCAATCAATATCATGTAATACTAATTTCATCTTCAAGCTTTGGCTATTGTTTAAATTGACATGATACCAAGTATTTTCAATTGCATAGTTAAAAGAGAAAAAAAAAAATCATAAGAAACATTGAAAATATAATCAAACAGTAAAGAGAGCATATCATGGAATGGAAATTGTGATTATAAAAAATATGTTTACCTGTCTACCGATGTCTTGTCTAGCACTCTCAAAACATTTTCTTTCCCAAAATAACCATGAGGTGAAAGAATCACAAGATTAAAAACCATAGGAATCCCTACCAAAAACATTTCCAAAGTCGATGGCTCAAGTGCTTGAAGGACCTCTAACAGAAAGAGAGAGGAGATTGTGTGAGAGCAAAGAGGGAATTACAGCAGATCTGTTGTAGGTTGCATCTCTTTTTGTTGGACATATAAAAGGAAGGACTAGCTATTTCTCTGTGGACGTAGGCCAAATAAGGTAAACCACGTATATTTGTGTATCTCTTATTTAATGCGTTTTCTGTGTTTTATTTCTGCAATATTTTTATGTGTTCCATTGCTCTACAATATATAATTTTCTAACAACTGGTATCATAGCCGAAGGTCTATTTTGGTGGTAAACTCACAAAAGAGAAGGGTTTCTGGTTTGAGTGGGAGCAATGACGAAAGTTGGTAGGTTTAGGGTCAAAAAATTTAATAGCCAAAACTACCAGATGTGGAAGATGAAGATGGAAAATTACTTGTATCAGAAAGATCTGTACCTACCATCGAGCGAAAAGACAAATAAGCCGACGAGTATGACAAACACAAAATGGGATATTCACAACAGAAAGGAAATTAGAAAAATATGGTTGTGCCTAGCGGCATTGGTAGCCTTTAATATTTCAAAGGAAACGATGACAGAGGGTTTAATATCAGGATTGGCCAAACTATATGGAAAACTCTCAACCTCAAATAAGGTATTTCTTATGAAGCATTTATTTAATATGAAGATGCCAGAAGGTGGATTTTTTGCTAATCATTTAAATGAATTTAATACAGTTACCATCCAGTTAAGTTCTATAGGGGTAAATTTTGATGATGAAGTTAGGGCTTTGTTATCTCTGTGCTCGCAGCCAGAAAGTTGGAATGGTTTAGCTATGGCCACTAGTAACTCTGTCTCTAGGTCTAGTACTTTAAAGTTTGATGATGTTGTCAGTGCAATCCTTAGCGAGGAAATGCGACGAAAAATCTCCAGTGAGACATCAAGTAATGATTTGATTGTAGAGACTAGGGGAAGAAAAATGGAAAGAGGAAAGAGCCCAGGATATCGTAGTAAGTTAAGGAAATAAAGGTCTAGGTCTAGATTAGGGATAATGTGTTGGTAATATGGGAAGAAAGGACACCTGAAAAAATATTGCAAGTCTCGGAAGGGGAAAGAAGGAGACACGCAACAAGAAAACAACCATGAAGCGAATGTGACAGGTGATGTGTTGTAAGATGCTTTGATTATTTCATTAGAAAATATTATTTATGCCCGGGTGGTAGATTCATGGGCCTCATTCCATGCTACACCTGATAGGAAAAATTTTCATGATTATGTTTAAGGAGATTCTAGACAAGTTTGATTGGGTGATGATAAACCGTGTAAAATAATTGGAAGGGGTAAAATTTTCATAAAATAGCATAATGGAAATCAATGGATATTGAAGCAGGGAAGACATGTTCGATATTTAAATAAATATCTAATTTCATGAGGGCAGCTGGGAGGTGAAAGTTGTGTAACTACTTTTACAAATGAAACCTGGAAGTTCACTAAAGGATCCTTCATAATAGAAAAAGGATAAAATGTTGGTAAGTTGTATTTATGCAATGTTATTTCTAATTATGTTAATTCTTTAACTCTACAGGAGCAGATACAACATTGTGGCATCATAGGCTCAGGAACATGAATGAGAAGGGGATGCAGATTCTTCACTCAAGAAATTTGTTGTTAGGATTGAAGCATGTTGATTTGGAATTTTGTGATAATTGTGTTTATGGAAAACAAAAGAGAGTCAGATTCCCCAAAGCTGGGAAATAAAAGAAGAGAAAAAAATTAGATTTTGTGCATATAGATGTATGGGGACCTGCTCATGTATCATATCTCAGTGGCTCTCATTATTATGTTACTTTTATTGATGATGCAACCAGAAAAGCCTGGATTTATTGTATTTTAAATAAATCTCATGTATTTGATACTTTCAAGAAATGTAAAGCTTTGGTTGAAAATGAGAGAGGAAAAAGGTTGAAGTGTCTCAGATTAAAAAATGGAGGTGAATATTGTAGCAAAGAGTTTGATAGGTACTGTTCAGAGAATGGAATTTGTAGAGAGAAAACAGTTCTAGGAACACCATAGGAAAATGTTGTGTCAGAAAGGATGAACATGACAATCATGGAGCGTGCAAGGTGCATGATATTTCATGCAGGATTGCCTTTAAAATTTTGGGTATATGTTGTAGATACTACTGTTTGTCTAATAAATAAAGGGCCTTCAAGTTCCTTAGATGGTGGTATTCCAGAGGAGGCATAAACAGGTAAAAAGGTAAACTACTAATTTTTAAAGACTTTTGGTTGTGAAGCCTTTGTCCACATTAGTAAAGAAACTAGAACAAATATTGAAGAAAAATTAAACAAATGTACCTTTATTGGATATGGTGTTAATGATTTTTGTTATCACTTTTATGATTATGAAAAACACAAAATCGTTAGGAGCAGAGATGTCATATTCAATTAAAAGGTTTTGTATAAGGATCAGACGCAGGAAAAGAAATAGGAAAAAGAAAACAGAGAATACATAGTTCTTGATTAGATCATAGAAAAGGTGAAGGTGTCTATAAATCATAATGATCAATAGTTAGAACGACAACAACAACAAGCACCTCAAACACTTGAAAGTTGTGTTAGAATATCTACCAAGTAGACCGAATGAACGATATTCTCCTTCATTATATTATGTATTGTTGACTGATTTTGGTGAACCAAAATGCTATGAAGAAGAAGTGCATGTAGAAATGAGAAAGAAGTGGGAGCAAGCCATGAAAGAAGAGATGCACTCCTTAGTACATAGCTAGACTTGGGACTTAGTGAGGTTGCCTGCAGGTAAAACAACATTGCAGAATAAATGGGTTTATAGGATGAAGGAAGAAGATGGAGGTAGAAAAAGGTATAAATATAGACTTGTGGTGAAAGGGTTTGCACAAAAAAAGGGTATAAACTTTGATGAGATATTTTCTCCTGTTGTCAAAATGATTTCAATCCGAACTTTTTTAAGTTTAGTAGCATCTGAAGATTTTCATCTTGAGTAGTTAGATGTAAACACAACCTTTATCATGCGGATTTGGAGGTAGAGATATATGTGTAGCAACCATAAGGATATGAGGTAAAAGGGAAGGAGAAACTAGTGTTCAGATTGAAGAAGAGCTTGTATGGCTTAAAACAAGCTCCAAGGAAATGGTATCTAAAATTTGACTGGTTTATGTCTTAACAAGGTTATACTAGATGTCACTCTGGTCATTGTGTTTATCTCAAAAGAAAAAATGATGGCAGTTATATTATATTATTATTGTATGTAGATGACATGCTTATTGCAGGTTATAAGCAGGTTATAACATCCAGGAAATAAATAAGCTCAAATGAAAATTGGCAAACTCATTTGCAATGAAGGATTTTGGTACTGCAAAGCAAATCCTTTATATGAGAATAACTAGAGACAGGAAGAATCGAAAATTAACATTGTCTCATAGTGAGTACATACAAAAGGTGTTGAAAATATTTAATATGCAGAATGAAAAACTAGTTAGTATACCTTTGGCTAGCCATTTCAAAGTAAGTAACGAGGTTTGTCCCAAGACTTAGGAAGAAATGGCATATATGTCTAAAGTTCCATATGCATCAGCAATTGGAAGCTTAATGTATCCAATGGTCTGCACAAGGCCTGATATTGCACATGCAATGGGATTTGTATGAAGGTACATGAATAATATAGGAAAAGAACATTGGATGGCAGTGAAGTGGATTCTTAGGTATTGGAGAGGTACCACAAATCAAGCATTATACTTTGGTGGTACAAACATTGCTCAAAAGGGATATGTTGATGCAGATATGGTGGGTGATAGAGATAATAGGAGGAACACCACAGGGTATGTGTTTAATGTATATGGAACAACTGTCAGTTGGGTTTCGAGACTGCAAAGTGTTGTTACACTCTCAATGATGGAAGCAGATTATGTTGTTGCTACAGAGGCTAGTAAAGAAATGATTTGGTTACAAAGGTTTTTGGAGGAATTTGGTAAGAAGCAGGAGTTGGGAAGGTTATATAGTGACAACCAAAGTGCCTACATCTTGCAAAGAACTCTAAAATTCATTCCAAGACTAAATATATACAGCTCAACTACCATTTCATATGGTCAGTGTTGCAAGATGGATAGTCGAAGTTGGAAAAGATAGACACTAGCTAGAATCTTACAGATATGTTAACAAAAATTGTAACTAGGGAGAAAATGATATTATACTCGGTTTCAATTGGCCTTAAAGTATGATGATGAAAATGAGAAACAACCAGGTCGAAAGTGGAGTCATTGTCTAGCAAATGAAGCAGCAGTGGAGTTGTTATAATTAGTCTCCAAGTGGGAGATTGTTGGATGTGGAGCCTGATTATCTTCTTTATTCAAAGGTATCACTACATTGAACCCCAGTTCATAATGGGGTGGAAACACCACCCATTTTTGCGCACCACCAGGGGGCTCTAGGGGGTGTGATGATGATTCTTTAGATCCCCCCCATCCCCCCCCCTGGCAGGGGACTGGGGGCAATGCTCCCGAAGCTAAAAATAGATGTAAAGTTGCCTTGTAAAATGTTGTAATTTCATAGTTAATCTGGGCCATTCATTAGGGTGAAATATGGCAGTAGAAGATACGTTTAATTTAGTGTTTTTTTTCCCTATAAGGAAACCCCTCGCTATATATGAGGGAATTGTTTTGTGGCTATGTAGATGTGTATTCTAAGCAAGAAAGAGAGAGGAGATTGTGTGAGAGAGGAGAGGGAATTGCAACGAATTTGTTGTAGGTTGTATCTCTTCATTTTGTTGGATAATATAAAAGGAAGGATTGGTTGTTTCTCAGTGGACGTAGCCCAAATGAGGTGAACCGCATAAATTTGTGTCTCTTTTAGTTTATGTGTTTTCTATGTTTATAGTTCAATGATATTTTTATGTGTCCCATTGCTTTGTAATATAAACTTTTCTAACATTTTCTTGCCAATTTTCCCATATGGTGTTGAATTCCACCAAGGTTAACAAAATTATAAAACAAAATCCATTCTTTTCTCTTTGTGCCAAAACATATTAAAGATCCAACCTACTTAGTTTTCTAACTTGATATTTCTTCTTCTTTGATTTAAGGATTTAAGTTTAGCATTGGTTTCTTCATCTATGCAGCTTGCACAATCCTCATTGTAAATATCTTCCACATTAACCTTTATTTTTGTTACGACTTTGCTTTTTTTTATTCTCATTTTATAGACCCGGGGCAGTACGACCTTTTTAAGCTATCCAATGCTTGTAGATTCTCTTGTACTGGAATTGTCTTGCTTCTAGATATACTTGACTAGAGACATTAAACCTTCCTATAAAATCTAGAGGCGAATTTGAAGGCTTGCATTTTTCCTTTGCTAACTGAAGAAGCCTTGGATGAAGGTCTAATTTGCTCCTAATTCGACCCATGTTTTGATCCTGACTTGATTTGTTACTATGATTGAGAAACATAAAATTTATCTAGCCTATTTGCCACTCTTTTTTCACTAGATTATATGGTTCCTCAAGTGGGGGGATAACCCAATTGTTTTCATATTATACCAATTTAGATTCCTCCATTTTGTTGAGAAAGTAATCAACTTGGGTATATTTTCATGTTGTAGAAATTATCTATGCTAATTGTAAAATTTAGGGCTTAACTCACTATATATCTATTAGGGGAATTTTGATGTCTAAAATGGACCACCTAAGGAAAATGTACAAGCAAAATAAAATTTATAGAAACCAATAGGATTTAAGATGATGATTTCAACCATGGGGGGTGATTCACCATTTTTGTAGTAAAGTAAAAATATTAAAAAATAATAAAATAATAAAACTACTTTTTCAACTCGTATTTTCAATTTATCTCCCTAAAATTTTACTCAAATTTTGAGTGGGAGTACTCATTGGATGAAAAACTTAATTCCTCATCCAAAGAGTACCCATGTTGCATATTTTCGATGGACACTGCTCCATGAAAAATGAGAAATACATGAAAACATGTGATTGCAATCACATTTTTCATGTATTTCTCATTTTTCTTGTGGCAGGGTTCATCGAAAATATGCACCATGGGTACGCCTTGGATGAGGAATCAAACTATGAATCCAATGAGTATTTTCACTCGAAATTTAAGTAAACGATAGGGAGATAAGTTAAAATACAAGTTGAAATTTGATGATGTCATCTAATATTATTTTATTATTTCCACTATTATTTTATAATTTCCTTAGGAGGCCCACTTTAGACCTCAAAAATCCCCAAATGTTTTTTTTTTGAATTTCTCTTGGAATGGTAACCATTACCAGTAAACAACTCTATCCTTATAGGGTCCATATATAATGGGATAGTAGCTTTACCCAGTGATCAATGCCATGGTTATGTAATAAGAAGCCCCGATTTCCCAAGAGTAGTGTTGAACTCTAATACTAATTCAAAAAAGGCTGAATTAGACAGTGAATAGTCCCTCTCATATGCCTTCTCAGTCCAACTCAAAGAAAGTCCCAATCCTTCATAAGTTTTTCAATTCTCTCTGAATTCTCATTCCATGTTTGTGGAGATTCAAGAGTATTTCGAAGGCTAAATATTTTGTAGGGATCTCGAGAGTCTTGATATTAGGGCATGATTAGCATGACTCTACTTTGTCATGGACTTGGTTTGGTCTAAGAGCTTTATCTCGTGTCCTTTGTTTCCCTTGTTGGATAACTTTATGGATTTTTGGTTTTGAACAATTTTGAGGCGATACTTCCCACCACTAGTGAGGGTAGACATCTATACTTCTATTTTTCCCTCCTCCATTCCCTCTTCTACTAAAGCCATAGTAGGTTCTCTGGAATGTAGGGCATATTTGTTTTGCTCAAAAGGGAGGGATCACTCTTTTTAAATTATATCAAGGTTATCTACTATGTTATCCTTGTTTTCATGGATATTAATTTGATCATATATGGCTTCACCATACCCATATCTGAATCTGGAGGTTTTTCCTCACTAGTGAAGTAATGTTCTCTTTAAACAATAACCCCACTCCTTTATGCTCAATTTTAAACATAATTTCCAGACAGAACTAGTTATGGGGAGAGAAACGAGGAGTTTACCTTGATTGAAGGAATACTTAGCTCCAACAAAACTTTTTGGGTTCCATCTTGAGCATATGTTTTTTAGTCTAATATCAAGTCTGGGTGTTTAGGTTCTTTGCTATGAGTCATCTAGGCCTCCATCAAGTACTCTCTTTATGTTAAAATTGGCAACCAGGGCAAAACTTCATGTGGGTCATCTTATTCATGGCTGACAATATTTTTATTAGATTCCTCTCATCAGAGGTGTAGGATTGATATAAAGATCATCCGATTCTGATAAGTATTCATGTAGATATGAATTTATTTTGATTATGGAATTATTATCAAGCCGACCTACAGCTCATGTAGGCTCAAAAGCCCAACAGTCGCATCTATTCACCCACCAACATTGTGTATAAATATAAGAGGAATTTTCCTCACTTGTACTCACTCATCTCATCACATATCTCTCTCTCTCTCTACTGCGCATATATGAGTCTCTTCTCTACTACGCTGAAATGGGTCTCTCTCTCACATATGTGAAACCGAAAGCTGCTGAATTTGAAGCTGCAACTACAGAAGTAAAGATTGACTTGAGAGGCCTGGAAGATCTCCTCTTTGGAACTGCGTTATAGGTTCATCTAAACCTCCTCTGAAAGCTGCAACTTTTGGTGGTGGAATGAAGTCAATCCGATGAACGGTTTGCAAGATATCGACTGCCCTAGTTTGAAGCCAGAAACTGCTGAAACTAAAGCTGCAACTACAGAAGTAAAGATTGACTTGCAATGCCTAGAACATCTCCTCTTTGTAGCTGCACTGTAGGTTCATCTGAACCTCCTCTGAAAGCCACAAATTTTGGTGGTGCAATGAAGTCAATACGATGAACGGTTTGCAAGATATCGACTGCCCTAGTTTGAAGCCGAAAACTGCTGAAACTGAAGCTGCAACTACAGAAGTAAAGATTGACTTGCGAGGCCTAGAATATCTCCTCATCTGAACTACGTTGTAGGCTCATTTGAACCTCCTCTGAAAGCCACAACTTTTTTTGGTGGAATGAAGTCAATCCGATGAACGGTTTGTGAGATATCGTCTGCCCTAGTTTGATGATGAAGATGCTAATGTTGATGCTATTGATCTAGGGTTTGCTACTGCTGATATGAATCAGATTTATTGTATTATTTCTCTCTGCTGAATTATTGAAGATAAATGAAGATTTGATCAAAGGGTTTCCCCACACATTGTGGGGTTTGTCCCTGGCTAGCCGCGACATCTTGTGTCTCTTGTCTTGGCTTTTTTTCTGTCGATCGTTTAATGTTATATCTGCACTTTACTTTATGTACATGTGATTGCTAATATGTGGAATATAATAAGAAAAAGAAGTAAACTGTTATAAGCATAGAAAATACCATAACTTAACATGGTATCGGAGCTGAGGTGAAGACAAAGCCCGAGCAAGAGCAAGAGCAATCACCGACGAGAAGATTAGCAAGGCTATCCTAAAAGAACTATGGGGTCCTCAATACTCTTTCCTACTGAAGACAAGCTCCATGAGAAAGATGACTATCACGGATGGAAGATGTCTATCGATCTAACCCTCGAGGATCAAGGAGTGTTGGGTCACGTGAGAGGCAATATTGTTGAGCCTCCATCAAATGCATCCGCTACTGCATGGAACAAATGGAAAACTGAAGAAGTCTAAATAGAATATCATCTGGGACTCTATCGATAAGTGCTTGGTGACCTACATCTCTGATCTAGACACCTCCAAGGAAATCTACGATAGACTGGTGAGTTTATTTAAAGTTAATGATGCAAATCAAGTTTTGTTTCTTAGGAATAAGATGAAGGAAATTAAGAAGGGTAAAGATGAGAGTATGCAAGCATACTTCTTAAGGATCACCGAAATCAGGAACGATCTCTTGTCTATTGGGGAGGCTATCACTGACAGGGGAATGGCACTCACGACTCTTGGAGGATTACCATCTGAATGGTACGTGTTCAGACTACTCTTTTCAACTATAATGTAATTCCTGGTTTCGAGGAATTAATGGTTAGATGCATTCAAGAAGAAAAAAGGGAAGAAAAGCAAGAAATGGCCATGCCTAAAGGTCCTCCTGCTGCCTTTTCTTCTCATGCTAAGAAAAGAAATATTTCCAGGACTAAATCAAAAGGAAAGGTTGGACCTAAGGGTGGAAGAAAAGGACGATGTTACATCTGCAATAAAGCAGGTCACTATGCAAGGGAGTGCCCTGATAGAAAGGACTCACACTGGGACGATGATCAAAATCCCTCTGATGGCAAATCAAGGAATGTCAAATTCAACATCAAAGATAAGTGGAGAGTTAGGAATCAAGGAAGAGGACAAGCATTTAAGAAGGCTAGAAAGTCCAGGATATATTAAATGCACCTGACCTCAAAAAGAACCTAGTGTCCATCTCGGTAATGGAAGACAAAGGCTACAAGGTAACCTTCAACGATGGCAAGGTATGTATATGGAAAAATAATGTTAAAGATGCCTTTACTCTTGGGTTTAGTGTTGATTCATTATATCAAGTCGATGGAAGTCTGCTAGGTGTCATGTCTTGTGACACAACTCTTCAGTCCGAACTTTGGCATCGGAGGTTTGCCCACCTTCATTACAAAGCTCTACCCAATGTAAAACAAATGGTCACAGGGATGCCCGAATTCCAAGTAGAGAAAGAAGGTGTATGTCTAGGATGTGTGTCAAGCGGAATGAGTTATACTTGCGGACAAATCTAACCTTCCTAGGAGTCTAAGACTCTCTAATGACAAACAAACCAAATAAGAGCTATCCTTCTCTAGATACACATCATTTTACAAAAATTCAAATGTTCTCGATCTTACCTTAGGTCCAATGCTTGTTGTAGTAGTCCAGTCTTGTTGATCCGGATGAGCTCCTCCTTCACCTTCAGA
>APFE030172511.1:0-18276 GCA_000404065.3 Pinus taeda
TGTTTTATGGGCACTATTGGATGTGAGCCTTGACTTGGTAACTTGTTAAGTGGGATGAGTTAATATTGGACATGAGAAACCTAAGATGATTTATAGTCCATTAGGGGAACAAGGCATAGTCTAGTTGTAGTAAATGTAACTTGGTAAAGTTGTTGTAGTCGAGGCAAGACTTGGTTGGGTTCCTAAGTCTAAAAGAAAATAAGGGTAGTTATGAGGGAATGATAATTAAGGAGTGACATGGCATGCCAAGGAATGAAAAGGCATGTTGACATATACCAGATAGTGTCAATGCATGTCAAGGAGAGTTTGGAAGTGTCAGGTAATCATAGGGGAGAACTAGGTCAAAGTGAATGGAAATGAATGAATAAGAGATTATGCCACGGGAGTGTCAGTGAATTCTAGGTGTCCCATGAATGAAGTGTGTTAGGAGAATTTCATATTAGGACTTGTAGGAGGAAATCCTACGATTGTGATAAGAGGATGAAAAAAGAAGTTTGAGACAAAGGGAGACTTTGGTTTAGGCACAACACTATTTTTTCAATGACTTGGTTGGGTTCCCAAGTCACAAAAAACGTAAGGGTATCTATGAGGGCATGAAAACTAGGGAGTGCCAAGGTGTGCAAGGAATTTCAGGAAGTGCTAACACATGTTATAAAGTTCTAAGGAATGTTAGGCATGTCAAGACATGCTAAGTGCTAAGGCATTCCAATGTGTGCTAGGTTCTAGGATGTGGCACCAACACATACTAGGGATTGCCAAGAAACACAAGGGAGGACCAGTTTCAATTACATGTAAATGAATGAATGTGTGTGTTTGATAGGGAGTGTTAACAAGTTATATGTGTGCTAAGGAGGGAGTGACAACGTATGATAAGCAGTGCCAAAAGACAATAGAGTGCTAGGAAATCCTACTAATATGTGACAAGTACCATGGTGTGTCAATGTGTGCCAAGGAGTGTTAGGGAGTGTTAGGGAAACATAAGGGAGCACTAGGTCATAATGCATGGAAATGAAGGAGTAAGAGTGTGTGGCATGGAGTGTTAGTGAGTTCCAAGTGTGTTAAGGAGGAGTTACAAGGCATGCTTGGCAATGCTAAGGAATGCTAGAGTTCTAGGGCAACATGCGGCCAAGATGTGCCAACACGTGTAAGGAAGTGTTAGTTGGGAGTGCCAGGGAAACACAAGGGAGAACTATGTCAAAATGAATGGAAATGAACAAATAATAGTTTGTGAGAAGTTTCAGTGAGTTCTAGGTGTGCTAAGGACGAATTGACAAGGTATGCTAGGCAGTGTTAAGGCATGCTAGAGGCTAGGGCGATATGCCAAGATGTCATAGGTGCTAGGGTGTAACAACACGTGTCAAGGAGTGATTAGGAGTGCTAGGGAAACACAAGGGAGAACTAGGTAAAAATGCATGGAAGTGAATGAATAAGAGTTTGTGACCAAGAGTGTCAATGATGTCTAGGTGTGCTAAGGAGAGAGTGATGAGGTATACTATGTAGTGCCAAGGAATGTTACAGTGTTAAGGCGGTAGGCCAAGATGTGTCAAGTGCTAGGATGAGCTAGGGAGTGTTAGGGGGTGTCAAGGAAACATAAGGAAGCACTAGTTCAAAATGCATTGAAATTAATGAATAAGAGTGTGTGAGAGGGAGTTTCAATGAGTTCTAGGTCTGTTAAGGAGGGAATGACAAGGTTATATGCTAGGCAATTCCAAGGTATGCTAAACTACCAAGGCATGTTAGGAAGTGCCATGGTGTTCTAGGGAGTGTTAAAGCATGCCAAGGAATGTAGGGGAAGTTAACACATGCCACATAGTTCCAAGGCATTCTAAGACATGTCAGGTACTAAGGCATGTCAAGATGTAAATTGTGTTTCTTAATTGTTTTAGACCAAGGTTGGATGTGATGAGCCTTGTCTTGGTAACTTGTTAAGTGGGATGAGTGAGATTATACATGAGTACCCTAAGATGAGTTACAAGTAGTTCTTAGGTGAACAAGGCATATGTTGAATTTCCATGACACATGAGAATCTAGGTTTGGCCTTAGAATTTTTTATGCGAACACACTCAAGTGCCACAACACATCTACTATGCAAAACGAAATCCACCATGAAATAAAAAGTAATGGATTGAATGCACATATTTTAGGGTCTGCACATATTCATATGTTAATGCTTATTATTGTGATATACAATAGCCATTTATATGTTTGGTGTAAGACTCCTCTGGAGATTTCTATCCAACAACAACATCTATGTGGTAAAAGGTGTATTGTCAGAGGTTGCTCCATCAGAAATAGCAACCAAAAGGGACCTTATTGTGCACACAGATGAAGAATTAAGAATATTGTTATCTATGAGTGCTGATGTGGAGGTATGGGACAAAATTACATAGGCAGCGAACCTTTTTTTCAACCAATCAAGATCTAAAAAGGAAAATGTGTGATTATATATACATGTGTGATAGTATTTGGAGAAATGCCAACCTAACCCACAAATTTGTTGACATTTTGCTGGAGGTGACCTGTAATTGTTCCTAAATTTAATAAACATGTAAAATAGGACTGAATTTTCAATATAAAATATAAATTGATAAGAACATGGCCAAATTGTGAAAGTGTAAAAATTGGTATGGTTTAAAGGGACCGAGCCCTTTGAAAAGTCTTAAATGTGGTAATGAAGGTTGAGCCTCATTCTAGAACCCCTTTGGGCATCCATCTTAGGAATTGGTGAAGGATGCAACACTTCATAATAATTTTTGTAGCAGTGATGTCAACACTTGTATAGTGACATGGGGTTAGAGTTGGCCTGTCAAGGCTCATTGGTCTACTTTGGAACTTCTCTAGGGTGATGCCTTAGATGATTCGGAGGACGAGGGCATGATTTGATATTTAGTTTGCATTGAAGAAGCTTTGGAGGCTAGATACTGCAGAAAAACCCCTTGTTCTGAACAGGGAAGCACATGCCATTGAAGAAAGTAACATCAAGTACACAGATTTGAAACTCAAATCACATCATTATTTATTACTTTTTGAAACAAGAAATAACTAAAAATTTCAAACACTACTATTCACTTTTCCTTTAGTCTAGAAAGTACAATGAATCTGGAAACATGTACAACAATGTCTCAACTTTCTTAACTCCTAATCTCAATGCACCTTCCTTGCATGGATAGACAAGACAATTAAATTATGCTGCTAGTGAATATGATATGAGATGTGCAAACATGCTTCCTTAGCTAAGGCTGAGAATTAATAACTAGGGAAGTGCTCCTTTTAACTGTGCATGAAAAAACTAAATAAAGCAAAGAGTTTCGCTACTCCAGGTGCCAGAAATGAATCCACTGCCTAAGGTAAGTTCTTTGCCCAAAACAAGATAATAAGGACTCATAAACTTTGTTTCTTCCTTCAAGAGAGGTGTTTGCAAAACAGAACTAATATATCATGCACTATCCTCCAAATTCATTCACCTTTAACAAAAATCTTGTGCCCAGAAAAAGACAGGAGACCAATATCCAACAGAATTCGTTGACCATCCATAGACCCTTGTGCTCAAATAGTGAGACAATAAGGGAATGTCAACTAGGGTGGAATATTTCACCACTGAAATTGACAAGAGATAGAAGGGGTCAAAATCTATCAGACCTAATGCTCAAGAACAAATGAATTAATCCACACTTTGTGATCCAAAATGAATGCAATCCTTCTTTATTTATAGATTTTCTAGAGGGGTTTCATATTCTTAAGTGATTGAATAAAAACCTTACTCCAAACCCCAAATTTGGGTTTTTTAAGCCCAGTTTCCCCAAAAATTGCCAACAATGGGTATTTTTGGGTTTTTCCCCCTTTATGGAGGACTATAGCCTATGGGAATGGATAGGATATTATGTCCCATTTGTCCTCAATTTGTAGAGGATGTTACATGGCACCTAATAAAAGAAACAGTGCTTTAGTTTAGGAGGTAATAACTAAATGCTTATTTCTTTCCACATAAGACATACATCTTGCAAAAATGATCGTAAGATACAAATACTACAAAAGGCCTAAATCTTACTAGGATTGTCATAGTCCAAGAATAAAAAACCCTTTCAGGTGAAATAAGTTCAATACCACATACTAAAAGCACAAATGACAAATTCAAAAACAATATACTTATTCAATGAAAGAATGATGAATCATGTTAGCACACTTTAAATTTAATAGCTCTTGAGTTGCAGTGTCAATCAAAATTTCTCAAGTTGAATCATAATTAAGTACTCAATGTTGTTTTGGGTCCAATTTGGGGAAAAGGAGGAGCTCTTGGTGACAATGGGATGATCAGGATTTTCAGAAGGGAGCTCTGCTATACTTTTCAACATACAAGCCATTCATTCTAGTGGAGGAGATATAGAGAAGCCTTTAATAAGGACCTTTCCAAGATCAATTTGGAGGAAAATCCATTTTCGAAGCTTAAACATAGTTCTAGATTCAAACAAGAGTACTCATTTTTCAAAACAATTATTAATCCCCAAGAAATTGGAGCCAAGCTGACATGTTGACCATTTATTCTTCTACTGGACAAGGAAGCATTTATGAAAAGTCCTTGGCCCTTTGATCCAGTATTTGATGTAAACCTGTTGATTATAAATGTAATAAGAGATGTAGTTTATATTAAGGAAAAGGGAAAAGTAGAGGGCCAGTTAATAATTATCTCTGAAAAACTCTCAATAGAATCCTAACATATTTGAAATGGAAAAGGATAACTCCATGGTTATTTTTTTCTTTAGAAACTTTGCTAATTTCCATGATTGAAGCATGTATTCATGCCTTGAAAGAAGCTCACAAATTCTTTTGATATTGGTTGAAGCAAAGAAAATGTGCAAAGTTACACTCACATAGAGATATGGAAAAAAAGTATGTGGAGCTTGTTGTCCCACACTCAAAACAAAGAATGGACAAAAGGCGAAAAAACCAAGTCAAAAGGTATGTGTAGCTTTTGTCATGCAGAGGTAGGTGTTAACTCCACACTCTACAGCAAAGGCTTTGCGGCGCAAGTGACACAAAGGTTTTCATGCATAACTTTGTATTAAAAGGAGTGGAGCTTGATGCTACATGTCCACTATTACCCCACTTTCTATATGAGTTACAGGAGATAAAAATAATGAGATACAGAGTAGATCCTATCGTTATTCAAATTTAATAAAAAAATATTACTATGTCTTCCTCGACATAAAAGAAACATATTCCATAAAATATTTTCTCCATGAACTTGATTTAAAAATAATCTCTTTTATTGACGTGCCCAACTGTAAATAGATATGATGTCGATGGGCCAATTTCAGTTTAGAAAATTCACAATTAGTTTCAATTGTAAGATCTCCTATTTTCAGTTCAGATTTCAGTTATAAGCAGTGAAACAGGACTCACCGATCAATTACGATTAATCACGAGTCAGAATCTGCTCGCTCTCCAAATGATCCGACCTAAATATTTGCGAGTCAACCTCACATTGGCAAAGTTTAACTCATGGTCAATGCAAGTTTCTCAAGTTTAGGTATTCTGCATTGCTAAAAACTAAACATCAATCGTTCCAAAATTTATTTCTCATTTCTCATGCCCAAAACTCATACGTTGAGGCCTTCAGTAATCAATCACTACTCACTATTACATTGTCCAGACTCAATATCGAGGAACCACCAAGGTGACCCTAAGTCCAGACTCCATATCGGGAAGTCGCCAATGTGTGCTCTATCCATACTACATATCGACCCTCGGGCAGTCGCACGTCACCTTTAGCGTGTGTTAGCTTTAAGCTTATCCGCTTCACTATTCAACAATCGAGGTACATTGGCACATGGCTTAAATAATAGGTATATTACTCTTTTGAAGTTTCAATGGCAAGTTTCAAGTTTCACTATTCAGCAATCGAATATTCAGCGTATTCCTTTGGTTATGACTTTTCAACCCTATAAATGGGGCTTAAATAGATTTTAAAAATGCACTAAGAAATGGTTTCATACCAACCATCGACCAAGTCATCAAGCATTCCTTCCTTGGTCGATGTCTTGCTGACTTCAAAGGCTTTAACCATGCATTCACAACTTTGGGTATTTTTGTTCTTCCAGAATCTGTTATTGATGTATTGGTTCAGTTGTCTTATGCTAAACGAACTTTCAAATTCAATATTACAATGCAATATATGTTGATAATATTTCCTTTTGGTAGCATTTCCTCATATATACCTAATTGTGTTTCAAGGTCATAATGATAGATTAGGTTGAAATGTGCTTGTGTTGTTGGACAGACTCCTCTTTGATCCTTAACAAAACCTCATATCCTTTAAAACAAACCCTCTTTTTCGTGAAGTTATATATGGATTTTTTTATTTTATTTTATAGGAGCCAAATTAAATAGAAGGCACAACTCCAAATCTAAACAACAGCCTCAATTTAAACACAAGTCCAAAACAACAACAATGTCTAGGGAGAAGGACTTTGCTTGGGCTTATTGTGACAAGATTCTTGGAGACCCTAAGCTCCTTTGTAAATTTTGCAAAGCAAAATGTAGTGGAGGAATTTATAGATTCAAATACCATCTTGCACAAATACCTGGCCACGATATCGTTCTCTTCAAAAACATTGACGAAAATGTCAAACACCAAGAAACCTTGTCCATTGATATGTTGAGTCAACATAATGCAAAGAAAGAAAAGCAAAAAAAAGAAATAGGAACTCCTAGAGTTGACAATTTTTCTTCCACTACCCCATTGTCATGTCCCTCTATTGAATCCTCAATGCAGTTCCCAAGTTTCCCACACATGCCTCCAAGTCCAAGTCAAACTCAAGGCCAGATGAATCCTCCTGCATTCAACATTGGAGGTGGAAACATAAACATCTTTTTTTCTCCCCGCACAAAACCCGGTTCCCAACCTACCTTGGATACCACTGGTTGGAAAAAAAATATCCATAGTCAGGCAAGGAAGGCCATTGCTAATTTTTGGTACTATTCTAACATACCTTTCCACTGTGCCATAAGTCCTTATTGGAAAGCTATGATTGATGCAGTTGCTATTGTAAGTGCATGGTTCAAAGCTCCTTCATTATAGATCATTAGGAAAAATTTGTTATTACAAAGTGTTGAAGATGCCATGCTTGTTCTATCTCAGTTTCATTCATCATGGGTAGAAACAGGGTGCACGATCATGAGTGATGGATGGATAGATCAAAGGAATAGAACTTTAATAAATCTCCTTGTATCCTGTCCAGTAGGTACAATGTTTCTCAAATCAGTGGCTGCCTCAGAAAAGGTTAAGAATGCACAACTTATTTGTAAAATGATGGAGGAAGTCATTCAAGAAGTGGGAGAAGAACGTGTTGTACAAATTGTCACCGACAATGTAGCTAATTATATGGTTGCTGGTAGACTTTTTGAGATTAGGCACCCCACTATTTTTTGGACCTATTGTGTTGCCCATTGTATAGATTTAATGCTTGAGGACATTGGTAAGCTTCATTGGATACATCAGGTTGTGGATAAGGAAAAATCCATAACCAAATACCTATACAACCACATTATTGTCCTAAACACCATGAGAAAATACACTGAAGGTAAAGAAATTGTTCGACCTGCAATGACTAGATTTGCAACAAATTTCATATCTTTGCAATTTGTGGTTGAGCAAAAGATAAATCTGAAGAGGATGTCCTTGGGACCTGAGTGGATGGCATCTAAACATTCCAAGACCCTTGAAGGCATTGAAGTTGTTGCACTTATGTTTAATGACGGTTTCTGGAAAGATGTCGAAGATATTATTGTTGTGATGGAGTCCCTTGTTAGAGTTCTTAGGTACTTCAAGTCTTTTACCTTTTTCATGTTTTAAATCTCATTTCAAGCTTATTTTTATTTTCAATGTTTCATATTAATTTAAATTTGATATCTTGAACTTCTAGGATGGTTGATGGTGACAAACCCACTATGGGTTACATTTATGAGGTGATGGATCTCACAAAGGAGGCCATCAAAAGAGGATATGGGGATGAGGAGGCAAAGTATATGCCTCTTTGGGACATTATTGATGCACATTGGGAAGTAAATTGCATTCCCCCTTACATGCTGCTAGGTACTTCTTAAACCCATAGTATTTTTATGATAAGAGCAAATTTAATGAGGATGGGGAGGTTCACAGAGGACTTACAACATGCATGGAAAGGTGCTTACCTAATCCAGAAGTTCGAAGTCGTGTCTTTTCCCAACTATAGGATTATAGAGCACCACCTAAATTATTTTCCTATACCAGTGTTAAATGAGAAAGGTCTAAGGTGTTGCCAAGTACCCTTTGAGGCTTGAAGGCTTTATCAGTTCATTAAAAAATTTTAAACTTTATTTTGTATGTTAAATGTTTTATTAAATTTTGTTGTCTTTTTAAGTTTTTACTATTTAGTATTTAGTACGACTACTCACGAACCCTTGCCACTTGCTAGGTCTTTGGTGGCAAAAATTTTGTAGTGATACACCAGATTTGAAGAGATTTTCCATTCGAATCTTACACCAAGCATGAAGTGCTTCAGGTTGTGAGTGCAACTGGAGCATCTTTGAGAAAATACATTCTAAGAAGCACAACTGATGGACACAAAAGCACTTAAACGAACTTTTATTTTTCCGTTACAATCTACAACTTCGTAACAAGAAAATACTAGGTGAGAGCTTGAATTTGAAGGTTTCATAATCTGATTTGGAATTTAAAGTTTAAACTTTAAAGGTCAATGTCAAACTTAAATTCACATTTCAATGTCTCATGATAATGATAGGTTTGGATCATTCACCAATAGACCTTGAAGAGATAGATTTGCAAACTACAAATGTAGCAAATTGGGTCCAATTAGAGGAGGATCCTCTTGTAAGCCTACATGACTTGAAGAACTTTGAGAGTCAAGAAAGTGGGGGAGTGGGAGGAATCACTTCTATTTATCACTCTTAAGAGTCTTAGACTCTTAGTTACTGATTTTTTCTAATTAGCATGCAGTTGTTTGTAAACTTTTAGAAGCAGTTGCTTCTAGTTCTATGTAGTCACTAGTTAGGAGTCATGACTCAGTACTTTGGATCATGTTTGGACTCATAGCATATATGAGATGCTTATTCATTCATGATATTTTGGACATCTAATGATATTATGAATTTTTTGGACATGGCTTTACTGAATATAAATGAAAAAAGTTTTTTTTTAATTCAATATATGTGTATATTTTTATTTATTGAATTCACTAATTTTTTCCCGATCTTTTTCTGATTTTTCCCCAATCTGATTAAAACTCTTAGCTCTTTTGCCTTGCCGACTTATTGTCTATTTCAAGTCTGGTAACATTAGTTACAAGTTTCATTCTTCACTTATGAGTGCTAAGGTGTGCTAGAGAGTGCCAATACATGCTAAGGAGTTTTAGGGAGTACTTGTACAACACAAGGGAGCACTACATCAAAATGCATGGAAGTGAATTAATATGAGGGTGTGTTGGGGAGTGTCAACTAGCGCTAGTTGTCATGCCAAGGAGGGAGTGACAAGGTATGCTAAGAACAGGTAAGGCATGCCAGGGAATATCAAGGAATGTCAAGAAGTGCTATAGTTTGCTAGGTAGTTCCAGGGTGTGCTAACATGTGCCAAATAGTGCCAAGGCATTCCAGGTGCTAAGACATGCTAGGATGTGCAGGGTGCCTGAGTATGCCAATATGTGTCAAGGAGTTTCAAGGAAACAAAAGGAATAACCAAGCTAAAATGAAAGGAAATGAACACATAAGAGGGTTAATAAGTCAGGACTTTATCTTTTTCAAAAGGGGCATGCTAGGCACACTAATAATATGTTCCAATACATGCCAAGTGCCAATGTGTGCCAAGTGCTATTTTTTGTCAATGAAATATTATGCCAAGGAGTTCCAGGGCATGTTAGGGACTACAGGGAATGCCAACACATGATAGGGTAGTGCTATGCTATGTTATGTCATGCCAACATGTGCTTTGGCGTCATACTCATGGAAAGATATTCTAGGTACAAAGATGTTCCAAGGACAAAGATGTTCCAAGACATGCGAGGTGCCAAGGAATGTTATTTTATTGTTCCAAAGCATATTAAGGTGTGCCATGAGCGCTGAGGAGTGCTAGGTCGCTCTCATTAATGGAATTGACAGAGCTTGATTATGTATTAAATAATATAGTTCCTACACACACTAGTGGAACTTTATTTAAACGAAATTTGCTAGATAATAAACCTAATAGAGATTAATCATGTGTTGACTCATAGGAAGACTATATTCTTATGACTTGAGGGAAATGATACACACTAATTACTTCTTAACAAATTCACTGGCTATTATAACCACTATGACATTTGACACATAATGAAAAAGACTCCACAACAATGGTATTAAATCATTATATTTTGACAAAAAATACAGTAACAAGTACATAGTGTCATCAAAAACTCATTGGAATGATCAATGATGACGAACATTTTTTGACTGTCACTAAAAGTAACCAAAAAGATCATTGGTGAGGGTCAATAAAATATCGTCACTCGAAGTGTCACCAAAGACAGAATTAGTGATGGGCAATTAACGACCCTCACCAAAAGTGTCATTGAAAATGGATTTGGTGACAAACCTTAAAGGACCATCACTATATACACTTACAACAATGATTTTTTAAAGACCGTCACCATATGTGACATTGGTGATGGACCTTAAAGGTCCGTCACAGGCATGAAGCGTCATTAAAAACTCATTGGAATGATAAATGATGACAAAAATTTATTGACCGTCACCAAAAGTAACCACAAAGATCATTAGTGACAGTCAATAAAAGATCATCACTAGAAGTGTCACCAAAGAGAAAATTAGTGATGGGCCTTTAACGACCCTCAACAAAAGTGTCACCAAAGAGAGAATTAGTGACGGGCCTTTAACGACCCTCACCAAAAGTGTCATTGAAACTGGCTTTGGTGACAAACCATAAAGGACCATCACTATATACATTTACAACAATGCTTTTTTAAAGGCCGTCACCATATGCAACATTGGTGACGGACCTTAAAGGTCCGTCACAAGCATGACCCTCACCAATGACCTTTTTTCTTATAGCGGATGGATCCATCTCCAGCTCTGGTTTTCTTCTTGAAGTGGAGGCATCAATGAAGCTCTTCTTAGCTTCCATGAAGCTTTCTCAAGTGCGCTCCAAATCAAACTCTTCTTCTTTCGTCGGATCTTTGCGAACCCAAGTATTATATTCTGGTTGTTTGCCTTTGTCATCTCCAGTCATGATTCCACTTCGGAGCACAATGTTCACATTCGGATCTTCCTCGTGCGGCTTAGACCTCATCATCTACAGGTTCTGAGTCGAGGGAGGCGGTAGCACTCCTTTGTCACGTATCCTAGCTATCAGTGTAAGACAATCTTCTATCTCATGATCAAACAAGGTGCAATACAAACACGACGGGCACGTTGGATTCATGCAATCACGGGCATAATTTCCTAGCCCTCCACAATTGTAGCATATCAACTATTCATGACCTCTTCCAAGTCCTCCTCCGCCTCGGCCTCCTCCGCACCCCTGAAATCCTATTCGTGACATTCCTGCATTTCGGTCAAGGGGCCTCGTTTCGGCCTGAACTCTGTAGGTGGAAGTTCTATCCATCATTAACTCATAGCTTCTACAAGTGTGCTCACCATGTCCCACTAATCTACAAAAGTTGCAGAACACCTAGATCGAATTTTGTGTATACTTCTGTAACAAGTGACAATCGTCTATGGCATGTTTTCTTGCTATTTGACAAATCGTGCACCACAAAGCAGGTGCTGCGTTAGGTCCTGATTTTTCTTACGGTCTTAAGGGCATTGGTCCTCCTCCTATGAGGTAATTTGCAAAAACTAGGCATTGGTCCTTGTCATGACCCTGACCCTTACATTTTATGCACCATACCTCTTTGCGCACTTTTGGTCGAGTTGTCCTATCCTGTTTCAGACTCTACATCTCAAGGCATAAATTCTTCAGTTGCACGTGGATTTGTTGAACTCACAATTTAGGATCCTGCATCGATATCTAAGTCGTTATCTTCTGTTGCGATATCCCACTCCTTAAATGTGGCATTACCAAAGCTACAAACCACTCACGATGTTGTCCATCCGTTAGATTCATATTAGCTTTGCGAATCATACATTTCAGCCTTTGATCCAACTCCCAAGGAGTCTCACCTGGTAGCATTGTGATCTCTTTGAATCCAATGATCGACTGTGCTTCAGACTTCGGCCTACTAAATTTTCTATTTAGCGTTGCTTGGATATCCATGATTCCCGCATTTGGATTATCATTAGAGTGCTTAATATACCAAGTCAGTGCACGATCCTGCAAGGTGCTGACCAGTGTCGCTTTCTTTGTATTGTCATCTGTAACTCCTTCCACTTCCCATACAGCCCTTACCACGAACTAGAATTGGTACAGATCCTCATTTCCCAAACCTTTGGACACAGGCGACTTCACTTTTCTTTCCATATTGAATCGCGGTGGTGGTGGAGGTGGTACAGGTGAGGATGGAGGTGATGGTGGTGAAGCTGGTGGTGGTGTGGGTGGAGGTGGTATTCACGAAATTCTTTTCTTTATTAGATGGATCGCACTTCATGGTGAGACCTTCACAAGCTCTTCCTTGTCCCCTCGTGGAGATGAAATCAAGGGGCTAGTTTATGGTCCCTTATTTCCTTCATTCCTGTAAGCTTTTCCACTTCTTGTAGCCTCGAACATCAAGGTAATTGCATAACCCTCTTCTTTCTCAAGAGCATTTTAATCCAAGTATTCAAAAACTTTACGTACTTACCTCGCAGTCCTTTGAGAAAGTGTTGCTCTGCCTTGCTATAGTTGACTGAGGTGTCAACCGCGAACTCAGTAATGAATCCCCCTATAATCCAATCGAGCCAATGATCAACGGTGTATGCGATCTTATCCTCTGATGCTTCTAGCCTTTGCACTAACTCTGGGGTCCACACAATAGGACCGTCAAGTTTCCACCTTCCTTGGCTATCTGCTAGCTTCGTGATCCACTCGTATAGCTTAGTAGGGAAGGACGCGAAGAAGATTTCATGGATCTCTGTGTACAGGTAGTAGTCCAACCACTCTTCTTTTGACAGTCACAGGTTCCTGTTCTCCTGTGCTACGAACTCATGAATTCTCTTATCCAACCAACATTCAATTTCCTTCTTAGTTGGATTCCAATGATACGACATCAGACATCTCTATGCAGATTCTGGTCTCGGGAACGGAACCATTTGTTGGCTTGAGGGGGCCTTGACCCAGGTTCAGAGTTATTTAGCCAAAAAAATCTCTACACTACTGGCCCTTTCGGCATCATCCCACAGAGCGCGGACTTAAGTCTCACCCGAAGCATTATGGGGGGATGTTCGAACCAATTTTCTGCACCCTTGAGATGTTTGTGGTGTCAATTTAGTCCAACTGTTCCTACCTTCGCTCAGGTTACTTTGTGCACTAATCTAACCTTCAATATCCTCGTGATCTATTATAATCATCTTTCGTGCAGCCCTAACCAGGGGCTAAGATGTTTTCGCTTTGCTATGGCAGCGAACTGCACTATTTCCCCAAACTACACAGCATATCTTACTTATCTTCTTAACAGATCTTAGTTAACTTTGCGTAAATAGATATTCTATCTTGCATTCACTTAATCAATACAATTATACACATTCACGCATCATATAAACAATAGAAGTGCAATTTATATCCAATATATTCAATGCATAAAACAGGAGATAAATACACAGAATTGATATAAAACTTCTATTTATTAATACTTCCAACTATTACAGACTCGATTCACCCTGCGCACTCAGCTACAGGGGTCCACGCACTCAGCTGTAGACTACTAGGCCTTTGCGCACTCAGCTGCAGAGCCTTCTCCTACTCTATGACTCGAAACTAGACTTTACTCTTCAGACCTATCTCACATACATCATTCATTCTTCCATTCTATTCAATGCCTTAACTACTTAGAGCCTCGCTCTATTTATACAATCTCATGGTCTGCGGACCATGGGTAGATCTCTACAGCCGACATTACATTAAAAAAATTGAGGGCGGACAACCCTATGACTCTTTTACAAGCTACGCGCTTCTCTCCCACAAAATGTGGAGTCTTTACATTGGAGCTACAATTTTTTACCAAAATCTGGGCTCTAAGCCCCAAAACTTCCCTTGGGGGATCCCACACCCAACACCTTCTCCTCATGAGATGGAGTGGCTTATCAACCAACTAAATCCCTAGATCCCCTAGCCAAACCTGTTATGGCATAACTCTAACAATTGTTAGAATCTATATGTGCCTCATCCACGGTCCCTTCATGTAACAAACATATAGGCCCAACATATCATGAACTAATCCGATGCATGCTAAACTTCCCTATGCCTGCCACTGCGTAGTACCAATGCATGCTAGAAGACACATGTGCCAAATAATTACCCCCTGAAGGCAACTAATAGATGGGTATTTGATACTCGCAATCGACTTAGTGTATGAAAAACCATCCTACTCCTTCCAACCATCACCACTAAGTTTTCGTCTGCGCTCTCAATAATTTTCCAATATAAGGTCTGGAGGTTAGACACATACTGGAAAGTTTCCTCAACTGTATGTGGTATCCTCTGCTCATGCATGGTCCTAACATGACCTATGGAAAGAGTGACACATTTCTCCCTCATGACAATCTCCCCAGGAGTAGGCTCATTGATGAATGATATGCCACCACTATAGATGATCACCTCATCCCCCAACCTGTGGTTTTCAACTCGTGCATCGACCTAATGCCACTGCTAATAAATCTCTCCCCTCATGTGTTAAGTGTCATCCCAATATCTCAGGTGAGATCCCTGTCCCTCGTTGCTCACGCCCAGAGTGTCACAAGACAATAGCCAAATAGTTTGTTCCTGTAAGTGATGTATAAGAGGGAAAGTCATGTGAGTCCCCATGGATACCATCGAGTATCACTCATTTATGTCCCCATTGATCCTTGGTGAACTAAACCCAAAGGCATGCCTGGTATATCCATCCATAAGTCTCCCTAGAGGCAATTCTCCAAGACCTCTTTGTGCAGCACCATATGCCCCTACATCCCACCAAGTATCCCTATAGCCCTCAACCTAGCACTATACCTTGCGACTGATCCATGTACACCACTGGATACTTCGTGGTACTGTTGTACCATCTAGTACCATCTCATATCCTGGATGTGTCACTATACCTGGCACTCACCACATGTACTCAATGCAATGTGAGTCGCTCACTGCAAATCAAAATGCTACATCAAACAACCACACATCTCCATTCTCCTCTGCAAGCCACTGCTCATCACTGCATGCCACTATACAACACTAGATGTTAGGTTCTGAAATTGGATCTGTATGCATTAGGTCACATCCCTTTGCATAACATTGGACTCTGCAACATATATTTGTGCACCCCTGGGTACCATTACCTATTGTCGTACCATGCTCTATCATATGTCATCCCGCATGCACCAACACATCCAACACTCTGCTATTAATCCCTCCACAACATGAGTTATATCTCTTCATCTCCCCAGATAGACCTAAGTGGCCTAACCCCTCACATGATAACGTGAATGACACTACTAATCCTATCCTCAGTAGCTCATGTTTCCAATATACTAGTGAGAGATCATGGTCTCCATACAATACCCTATTTGGTGGCCTGTCGATGCCACCTCCTCCTACCAACTCCTGCCAGAGTAGGCTAATAATTTTATAATCCCATATATGCCCAACATGCCATGACAGCTCATGAAATCTGCCTGCTCCCCTATCAATCCATCTTGTTACTAGCATTGTTAGGAACTATGAAGGATATATGAAAAAGTGTGTGCACCGAATTACTGATTCCATCATGCAGCTACTACCATCACTTACCGACTCCACGATGTGATGGAGAATCCCACCTGGATTGCAACAATAGTCTGGCCCTCGAGCCCCTATGGTAATCCATAGCCTCAGCTGATCTGTGGCCATGGATGCATCTAACCTCCTAGCCATCTCCGCCAAATACCAACTCAATATCTCTCGTCATCCAACCCCAAGAGAGGGATCGAATGCATGAATAATCATACATGGAACAAGTCCTCCATCCTACAAATGTTGCACCCTGCACAACTCATGTCGCATCATCTTGCTAGTTTGGAAAAACCATGTAATCATCGTAGGTAACGCAGACTCTCTCTCACCAACATGAGGAAGCAACCCAATAATGTTACAAGCCCCATCAATGTATACTTGAAGGCGATTATCATCTGAAAACATGAAATCTTTGTTGGTTGTCGATACACCTAACTGCTCCTCATCGATGGTTGAATCCAAGGATGGCTTCTCATCCTCCTCTACCATGGGCTCTGTTATGAAACCAACTCACAAAAATATAGAAAAGATAGATCAACGCCTTAGAAATCAGCCTCTTCGAGGGGAAAACCTCCTTTACATTACACAAATGAACAATTATTGGATGATACAAATGACAAGACCTCCTTTATATATATATAGGAGTCTAAGGGTTCATAATGTAATCAGAGCCAACATAATAATAATAATGTAAGGGCACAACAATAACAATAGTGGGCTTCTATGGGGGCACAATAATAACAATATGGGGACTACATGGGCACAACAATATAATAAGGGGGTTGCACTAATAAAAATAAAGCGGTTACACTAGTAGTATAAGGACCTAACATGTTCCTCTCCTTTAAAAAGTGTTGTCCTCAACGCTTGAGTAGTACTAGATGCTTCTGTATAAAGTTCTCATCCTCCCATGTGGAATCTTCAGCGGGCAAGTTCTTCCACTTGATGAGATACTCTAAAATTGATCAATTTTGTAGTTGTCGGTTATTGTTTTCGTGACTGCTTCAGGTTCTAATATGATTTTTCCTTCCTAGTCAAGTTCCGAAAATATTTTTTAAACTGGGATCTTGTCACATATAAACTTCTCTAAGCATGAAACATGGAAAACTGGGGGCACTCGGGAAGATGTAGGAAGCTCCAATTTGCATGTCATAGTACCAATATTTTGTAGCGCCTTGTAAATCCCATAGTACGTTGGTGATAATTTATTATTCTTCTTAGCTTTCTTGAGGGAAATTTTTTTATATGGTTGTATTCGTAAAAATACCCAGTCACCTATATCAAAACTTCTTTTGTTGTGATGTTGATATGCCTGTTGTTTCATTCAATTTTGTGCCAAAGTGAGATTATCCTTTAAGAGTTGGATAACTTGTTATTGTTGAGGGTCTACCTTAACACCTTCATGAGATACAATATGACCCAAGTATTCCACCTCTTATACTCTAAAGAAACATTTGGAGGTTTTTGCAAATAATTCTTTCTCGTCTGACAGTCTGAGCACTCTATCAACATGTTGAACACGATCCTTCCAAGACTTGTTGTAGATTAGTATATCATCAAAAAATACTAACACAAATTTTCTAAGGGTGGATTTGAAAATGGAATTCATCAAACCTTTGAATGTAGAAGGTGCATTGGTAAGGCCAAAAGGCATGACCAAAAATTCATAATGACCCTCATGAGCTCTAAATGTTGTTTTCGGAATGTCTTCAATGTTCATTTTGATTTAATGATATCCTACATGAAGGTCCAACTTGCTGAATTAAATTTCTCCATGCAATTCATACAGTAATTCATCAATGAGAGGAATGGGAAATGTATATTTAACAGTGAGCTTGTTGAGCTCTCTATAATCCAGACACATGCACCATGATCCATCCTTCTTGTGCACCAATACTACTGGAGCAGAGAAAGAAATTTTACTAGGTTGAATTGTACTAGCCTCTAGCATTTCTGTGACCATACGTTCAATTCCACTCTTTTGTGCTAAGGGATATCTGTAAGGCCTGATGTTTGGAGGAACACTTCCTGGAAAATGAATAGCATGATCATGATCACAAATAGGCGGGAGGCCTTTGGGATTCTCAAATACCTTGGAATGATTGTCCAAGACTTTTTGGAGATCTGGAGAAATAGATGATTTCGACATGGGAACCTCTAGCGAACATAATAGTGCAATTACACCACGTTGTTCTTCCTTTAGAAGCTTTATCGTGATGTTAGAGCTAATTATATTTCTTGGTTTCCTTAAAATACCCCTTAATTCAACTTCCTTTCCTTCTGAAAGAAAATAATAATAATCATAATAATAAATTAATTAATTAATTAAAAATTAAAAATTAAAAATTAAAAAA
>APFE030172526.1:0-57403 GCA_000404065.3 Pinus taeda
ATATATAGGAGTCTAAGGAGTCACAATATAACCCAGCCGACCTAACAATAATAATATAAAACCACAAAAATAACAATAGAGGGATTCTATGGGGCCCAGTAATAACAATATGGGGACAATAGGAGCACAAAAATATTAATAAGGGGTACAACTACAATATTAATGGGGTAATCACTAGTATTATAGGGACCCAGCACATTGAGATAAACAATTTTTCCTCCCAAACTAATAGGCAACTGAGGAAGGATCCCCAATGGTTGAATGGTTCCTCTGTTAAAAGCCAACAGATTCTGGGTAACAGGCATAAGCGATGGCAAACCAAGTGCTTTCCAAGTAGTGGAGGAAAGGATACTCACAGATGCACCTTCATCTATAATGGTGCTAGATACAATCATATTACAAACCTGTACTATGCTCTGGAAAGGCACATAAGAAGGAAGATGGAATCCTGCCAGTCAATTCCAATCAAAGGAAGCAACCAGACTACTTGGAGGGGGTACCTGTAAGAACATGAGAATTATTCCCTTGAGTTACGAGAACGGGAGGATTTTCCTTCTATCTTGATGGAACAGGAGGGTTGCCTCCAAGCTCATTGGAATCTGAAGAAACAAAAGGAAACTAATTGGTATCATACTCGCTTTCTTTGGGAAAGTTACGATTAACTGAATGTGAAATCGGGTCAACTATTTCCTTAACCTGTTGATTTGGGTCAAGTATAGACTCATAAGATTCACTTTCAGAGAGAATTGGTTTGTCCAATGGTTGATTTTGGTCAATCAATTCATCAGCTAGTGAAGGATTAAGGGAGAGTATCTTGTAACTAGATGAAAGTCACTACGGAGAAGCAGGAAGGTTATCCATCACTTTTTTGGCTTCATCCAGATAGGGACAAAGGTGAATGGGGTGATTCCCTTCACACAACCTACAAGGAAACTTAACTTTACCCTTCTTTCCATGAACTTTATTTCCACTAGTTCATGGTGTGTCACTAGCATGATCTCGATAAGTTGATGACACCGGATGATGTGAACGAGAAGACCATTCTTCTAAGATCTGAGGAATATCAAGACAATTTCGAAGAAGATGGTCTCCCGTACAAAGTTTGCATGGATATCAAACTTTCTGAGGCTTATCGGACGGTTTCTCATCAGAAGTTGCATTCAAAACAATGGTTGCTTGGTATCCCCCCTGCTGAATTTTCTTCTCCTTCTTCTTCCCTTTCTTCTTCTTCTTAGCCACCTGGTTACTAGTACCAATACTTTCACCAGGTGAAGAGGAATAAGGGGAGGAAGAAGGCAAAGGGTCAACTTTAGGTTCAATTGGAGGTTGATTTTTTCTAGTAGGAGGAGTACTCAATTGCAGAGAAATCACGACATTTTGAACCATGGAGGTTGAAAACAACCATACTGGCAAGCCAATGGTAAGTCCTGGAAGGGACAATGTAGCCATATAAGGAGCACCAATATTTCTGAAAGGAGGAAAAGGACTAGGATGCCCATAAAAATGAATTCCTTGATTGGTGGACTCCAGATTTGTTGCCACATGTCTCAACTTAAAGATCAACTAAGGAGTGAGCATGGAGGATGTTATTGATGAAAGGAGTAATTGTGATAAGCCAATATCACTTTCATTTCCAAAATATCGATCGTGGACCTGCGGGTTATGGGCCCACGTTTCTACTGGAAGCATTAATTGGTACTTTTGCCTTAAAAGTTGGGACAACACAAATTATCAGAATACACTGGAAACCCGCAATCAAATGCTGATTCCACTTGACGCATAAAGACCAGACTTCAAAAGAATTAAATCTGTGTCCATAAACTTCTCAGGTTTGCCTCTTCACTCGAATTCTATTGTCTTCAATCTTCACCATCAATGGCATTTTCCAATCCAATGGCTCACACTTCATTGTGTTCTCTTCATCGCAATATCACAATATCACCTCATCGCATATCATAGTCTTCCACTGTTTGCCAGCACTTGACTTCTACGAAATGCGATTTGCGATTAAATCTCAACCATCGATTTGGCTCTTGATCTGACGGTTGTCGCATCATCGTACAAGAACTTGTGTGACATTTAGCTGCCCTTTCAGAGCCAATAGGATTTTAGGTTGCGATTCATAATTTTTTGGGTTCAGATTTTTCCACATGCCTATTTCCTTTGGACAGAGCCAATGAGAATAAAACTATGATTTAATCAATATGAGGTCCAGTTTTGAATTAACCAGTGTGCATCTTTTGACCCGATATCTGTTGATTTCACCCTTCTATATATCTGACGATCCATATCAGTTCTCATCTTTGCCTCAACTTCTGCCATTGGTCGTTAATACTAACCATCGATCTATAAGATCTGACGGCTCCTGTGCATTACTCCATCTATTCCTTCTTTGACTTGATGTTGTTTGCTATTGATGGAATCTGTGTTAAAACACAATCCTCTGCCATACTTTGTTTCCACACACGACACCCATATAACAATAATTCAATTAACATTTGATCGCCGTCGATCCTTCTAGTGATCGATCATCGATCAACACTCCAACAACACAGAGTAACTCAAAAGGGCATGACTATCCAAATACATGAATTTCACACAACTCACAGATATTTTCATTATACATATACATACTTCTATTACAACCTAAGGCATTTCAGCCTTAGTCACACTTCCCCCTCTAGACTACGTTGAATCTACACTCTGATTCCACAAATCTCTATCTGCCGCTCTATATCTATTTCACCACCTTACACAAACTCTCTTATATAAGAAGTTACAAAAGGGAGGGATCACTTATGATCCATGTATTTCTCCCACAATCACTCAACAAACCCCTAAATATCTCTATATGCATACATGGGAGGTTAAATTATATTAAATAAGTCTTCTAGAAACTTTATCCATTCCATCATTTTAGCCTTGTTTGAACAGAATTTTCCCCTTGGTTTGCACGTTTGTCCACGTCTCCTCCTTCTCAGCTTTGGATTCCTCTTTTAGTGAAGAGTGCTCGGATGCTCCTGCATCAGTTATCCACGGTCAATTAAATTTATTTTAATCAAAATAACAAAACAAAACAGAAGAGGGATGATCTAGACAAAAAGATTACCAAGAAACTATGAACTGAAGAATACCTCCCGGCGAACTAAGAAGTACAGGCAGGAAATCTCCTCAAATGTTGTGTTCGGTGTATCAGAGTGTACAAGGTGGCCGACTCGGTTACCTAAGGATTGATAGCAACCTAGTGTTTTCCTCCCATATATACCCGAACGTACATGGAGGTGCAATTCGTATTAGCGGTGTCTAATGCAAAACAGCACAGTGAAAGCATTCCCATAGAATTCTCGCACTGTAACACCTCCCTATATACCCAAAGGTATGTGGAAAAGTGACGATATACTCACATACATGGAATGAGGTATCACACTTGGGATGTATCGTAGACAAGTTAGCGGTAGCTTCTATGCTTTACGATGCTGAAACACATCTCTAGCCTAGACTTCTAAATGTTTTGCGCAAAGTTACAATGCTCCATTAGGTTAATTCAGATGAATTTTAAGTTGATCTTCTTTAGAATTTTGTTTTCAAGGTTCACCGTGTGATGTATGTCTACAATTCCTAGAATGCAACTATTATGATAAACATTCTTTTCATCTAATTGAACAATGAAAACCTTAGCTAGTAGGGATAGAGCAATCATATTCTTTTAATCAAAGACAAAGAACACATCTAATGTAATTTCCCTAAACTATTCCTATGAGCACACACAATCTACAATATGCACAATGCAAGTTTTTCTTTTCAATTCCCTTAATGTTGAAATGAACAAAGGGAAACAAATGCACATACAATCAATAAATCTTTTTGCAAGAACGAAGACTTTATGACAATTCTATTTCGAAGGAAATGAAGACTCTTTTGACACTTTCTTTTGAGCAAAGATTAATTGACTATAGTCTAACTTTGACAATGAATCGATAATGATAAAGAAATCATTTAATAAAAATTAATCAATCAAGTCAAAGTAGGGCTAGCAAAGGAGATACAATCTTGATTTCAGAGACATAACAATCATTGATCATTCAACAAGCAATCAAACAGAAGAAATTTGGTGAAAAACCCTATCCAAAGGTGGAAAAATGACCCAAGGAGGATAAGTGCAGCCCTGAATGGGAGAAATTGCACTTTAGAGCACTGCCCCTAAGCCAAGGGTGGTTTGCAGCACACTGTGTCCCTCACAAGCTTGCGCTGGTGACAGTAAGCCATTTCAAGAGGCAACTAAACACAGTTTTTGACCAAAATTCACTTCAACAATGCTGAAATACAATCAATGAAAGGAAGTAAGGTCTACTAGAGTGTCCTAGGATGTGATAAGCTACTTGGAACAATGATTTTTCCCTAGCAGAGTTTCCAATTGTTTATGAAGAATTTGGTATATACGAATAAATACTAATTCCCTAGATAAGTAGCTATATCTAAAACAATAGTTTAAAGCACTTTAAAATTTTTCTATAAACAATAGATAAGACAAAGAGAATGAGAGGACCTACTTTTTCTTTCTATTTCCTCTTGTCTCCTTTTTATCAATCATGTCACTCCTTCCTGTACTTAACATGCTTGAGAAGCACCTGTAAACATCAATAGAAGATAAAGAACCAATCAAAGCAAAAGATTTATTGACTAAAAGTAAATGGAAACAAATACATTCACACATATAAGCATCACATATCAAGATAAGCATATGGAAAAAGGTGTAAATACCTTATTGAATAGAAGGAAGAATTACGACCATGAAACCTGATTCAAAGTCAATCCTCCAGCTTTAGTTCCATCCACATCACATCATAAGCATGAAATTCCAGCAAAATAATGACACTTACAATAGTCTCAATTCTCAAACTAACATTATCTCCTTACAATTCATCAAAGTCCAGCACGTGATCACTTAGATGAGTACTTAATTTATAGGAAGATGGAGGAGGCTTTGTCACCACTGAGAGTATTGGATGGCCTTCCATACTTAGATTGATTTCCATGGAGGAAGGGATGAGAGGATAAGAGGTATCTTAACTCATTCCTCATCCATTCTAGAGCTCATATTAGATGATAAGTGTGGGAATCTTCTAGAAGGCTCCAAAAGATAAGAATATTCCCAAAACCGTATGTCAATTTCACTCAAACTCGTCCAACGCAGCTCAAAGAGGGCCTAAGTGCTTCGGAGAGCACCCTGGCATGGACTTAACTACTCTAGAGCACACCCTTGCATGGGCCTACCTACATTGGTCCCTCTAGAGGTCATTTTAGGATGTCTTAAGGCCACGAAAATATTTGGGAAGGAGTCATCAAAAAGGTTGACTTGTTTAGAGCATGTAGCAACTGGAATTACGGTTTGATGAGCCCTAAAACACTGATCTAGATGATGGGAGTGATGTGCCCAAATGGATCTCTATCACATGGAGGAAGGGATGAGAGGATAGGAGGTTACTTCACTCATTCCTCATCCATTTTCGAGCTCATAGGAGATGATAAGTGTGGGAATCTTCTATATTTCTCTAAAATATGAGAATTTTCCCAAAACCTTATGTGAATTTTGCTCAATATCGCCCAGCATAAGTAAAAGTGGGCCTAGGTGCTTTGTAGAGCACCCTGACATGGGCCTACCTGAACTAAATCACACTTACCCCTATCCAAGGCTACATTAGTCCCTCAAGGAGGCAATTCTAAAGGGTTTCAGGACAAAGAACTCTTAGGGAAGGAGGGATTAAAAGAGGTGACTCGTCTAGGGAATGTAGCAACTGAATTAGGGTTTGATGATCCCTAATGGTACTGGCTTGAATGATTGGAGTGATGTACCCGAATGGATCTATAACAGTTGCCCCCTCAATCATGAAGCCGAAAATAATAATGTCCAGTGATATGCTTTATGATGTGATGAGGAGGTTCCGAAGTGGTTGGTGACCTGCATTGACTACAATACATAATATCATGATATTTTGATTTTTTCTCATGAATCGCTAAGGGAAGGAATACCCATGATCAACATATAAACTTTCATTATAAGTACATAGAAAGTCGTTTATAGATATAGACCGATGATTAGAATGACCATCAATGTAAAGCCATTGTACAAATGATTTGGTACATTTCCTGAAATTGCAGCTCAGATGGATGAAACTAGATCTGGGTTCTTCTATCTCGTTTAATCATTCGCTCAAGTACAAGTCTAACCATGTGAATATGTGATCTAAAGCCGAACATGGGAAGACACCATTTGGTTACCAGCCAATGATGTAAGCTATTAAAAGACGCGAGAGAAGTGACTGATAAGGATAATGACCCTCAAGGTATTGCAGTATATTCTGCATGGTGTGAATGGATGTTTTGATGTCAAACCTGATACAAAGTTTTTTGGTCGAAGGCCAGTGATGTCAACCTATCGCCGGAAGCGAGAAACTTTGCATTGATGTATACAAGCCTCAAGGTACTGGAAGGGTGTTTCTAAGTCAACTTCTTGGATAATGTTCTGATGTCGACAAGAAATGACTCGTCGTAGGATGGTCTTGATGTATCCCACATCAACGACACGAACCGAGTGTAATTATTTTGGAGATGGAATTGGACCGACGACAAAAGGTTCAGGAATGGTGATCAGGAAAATGAAGGTTTATGGTATTCGAAAGGATGAATTTTAATTGAGTGACTTCTCTTGAACATGTCGGTGAAACTAAATGAATTGGTAGCATTGACCCAAAACAAAAAGTAATGGATGGTATGATAGATGAAGGTATGATGAACATCAACCAGATAACCCAACCGATATAGTCACAATGATGAAGTGAACGTGTCATGTTCAAGAGCGACTTGCTGCCATAAAGTGGTTTACCCTTTTCCCATTTTCCCCAGTCATTGTTAACCAATACCTCTTTATTTTTTATCAAGCTTGAGGAGGATAACATATGCTTGTTGTATAATTGCACCCTTTGGGTGAATCCACTGCTATGTGATGTTTTAACGAGTCTAGCGAAGGTGAAACTTAGTCTTGTCATGATGGACAAGTTTGTCACTATTTGATGTTTTAACGAGTCTAACGACAATGATAACTTGGTCCTTTTCATATTTAGAGAGTTTGAAAAGGGACAAAAAGAAAACTCCACAAATTCTTTTTCATGGATTTGTCTCTCAAGTCCGGAAGAGCGTAAAATAATACAAGAGAGAACCTATTGACCATGTTTGGTCAACGTATTCCTTTTTCGTAAATAATCTATCTCAACCTGAAAAAGGGTTATACTTATACTGAGTAGATGTCATTTCCAATCCGTTAACGAGTAGAAAAGGACAAGCGCTCGACAATATTTTCATATTTCGAGAGTTTGAAAAGAGCTTAAAGAGGACTCCAAGGGGGTTCCTTTTTTCATGTTTAAGAGAGCTCAAAAAAGAGATAAAAGTATACTCTGTGGTCAAAATACAATTCAAAATCATGCACGTCAAATTCTAAAATTCAGCTGTAAATATGTTCAACACAACACTGAATGGATTAAACATACCTGTTTCATTGGTAAAAATAGGTAAATACTAAAATCATAATTTACCATATTATTTTCACCATTTGATATTTACCATTTAGTTTGTGCTCTAAACTTGTTTTTACCTTGATCTTCATTGGCTGATTGCGAGAGGTTCCGTGGATCATTTCTTGTGCCATCTGGAATAGGTAGGAGATATACCCCTCCTCTTTCTTTTCATACCATTCTTTTATTGTTTTAGGCAAGTTTTTAGGGTTTTTAGGGCCCCTGGGGTTTGAATTATCACCCTGGGACCAACGCAAGCTTGCATGTCGAAAACTACTCTAGGGACCACCTAGACTTAAGGGATTCTGAGCTGTAGTGCAATGTCTCATTGCTTGGGCTACACTAGGTGAGTTTCCAAAACTTGTTTCACCAAAATGACCCAAAATTTCTTCAAGTTTTTGCATGAAAATGATCCTAACTAAGCTTATGGTTTGATTTCTAGCTTTCATCGGATCAGAATGTATATCACTTAGCAAGAAAGAGAGCATGAAGAACAAGACATGGTTACCCTAAATGATCTGGGTACAGTTGAGGCCCTCAAAAAATGTGGGTTTCTCAAATACTTCAAGTTGTCTAGAATGAGGCAATAATCAAAACTATTGCAGTTCCTAGTTCATGCATGGGATCCGACAGATCAAGATTTCCAGATAAGATACAAATTTGTCCCTATTGTGATTGATGATGTTTACTTTCTTACAGGGTTTTCGAGACGTGGTGGCCCCATATCTCTTTCAGGTGATTCCCATGGAGAGGAGTCAGTGAGGGACTATGTTCAAAAATTTTGTCATCTAGGTACACATCCTAGCAAGGACGGAAAGATAATCATCAAGGATATCTATGATTATCCTTTGAGAACAATCCTTTTCACCATCGCAAAGTTGGAAGGTAGTGTGAAACTTCATCTAGCGAAGAGATCATATGTTCAATATGCACTTGAGTGTCTTGAGCCAACTTTATTCAACTGCTGTGAGGCAGTATTTTCTTCACTAAAAGAGCAACTGAAAAAGGTAAAGAGCAGTAAGACTGGGAACTTTAGCTATTGATCGCTCTTAATTTCCTTTACCTTAGAAATAATTTTATGGATGCACCCCAACATGTAAAACTCGGTGTAGCTAGTCCTAGAGATCCACGAATGGAACGGTGGGTTGAATTGATGGCTAGACATGCTGGTCAATCAACGATTGCATTTACCTTTGTATTCTTCAGTTGGCTTCATCGAGAACACATTGTCATCAAGGAGCATCCATATTTATCGATGGATTTTTGTGGAGATCCATAGTTGATTCTACCAGTGGGTGCTCAATGGGGTGCTATAGGTAATTTCCTTTTACCAAAATGCTTTTTGATTTTTAAGTTTCTACATGTTTTTTTGTTTTGATGTTCTAAGAATAAACCTAAATCATTCTCATGCATGTAGATGTGGGTACTGTTCGACATATGAGGCACCAACAAGATGCAGGTGGGCCAGCTTGCACAGGTTGAGATACAACAATCTGATTTTGTGACTGCGATATAGTTGTAACAAAAAGTGTTGTAGGTATGGATGAGATAGATTGCATAGGTTGTGATGGATACATAAGCCTAGGTTGAACAGGCATGGTTGACTACCACTGATAGACAGTTATTCCAGGCTGACCTAAAGATGATGACATACCAATATATGGTTTCCCCCCAAAATATGGAGGATAAGGAGAATATGCATATTGTTCTTCATATGGGGGTAGTACAGTGTGAAGCGGATACATAGGACGGTAACTAGATGAACCAGCTTGATGCAAACTTGATGGGTCCAGTTGTTCGGTACCTGTAAATGTGGAACCAAATAAAATTCCGGTAGAGGATATTGATGAAGACTAAGGGCTAGAAGGAATGCCTGAGTGGGTTACCGATAAAGATTGGTAACCTGATGGGATGGACGAAACACCATACAAGTGTGACTCAGGTGTTGTAGTAAACATCGAAGAGGTTGCGATAGAAGATTTTCTCGTAGCCATAACAAATGGTACAATCTAGGATGTTGACTCTACCATAGTCAAATGTCCAAATAAGTTTCCTAACAAATCAATGGGTGATTGAAAGTAATCAAGATCAAAAGAAGGAATGAAATGAGGAGTATGAGAATACAGATAAAGTACACTTCCAAAATGGAATGAAGGTCTGGGTGATTGTAGCTCAAGTTCCTCTTCTATTGAAATGAAACTAGGTTGAAGAATTTCATTGTCTGGTCCATAGTAGATTTCTGGTTGTTGCTGAGGTAAAGAGGAAGTATCAATAGTTACGGATGTCTGAGGATGTACCAATCGATCTTCTTTTGGTAAGGTAACATCTTTTGATTGTTCCACCTAAAGATCCAAATGTTCTAGTAAAAGAACAGGTTCAAGTTGGGCTTCGTGAACAACTTCTGGTTCAAAAGTAACTTCTGATTGAACAGTGATGGGTTCAGGATCCAGTTTCGGTCGAATAGATTCAGGTTCAGAAGTAATTTCTTGTTGAGAAACTTCAAATTGATAATCAAACTATTCTTGAACAACTTGGGTTACCGTTTCACTAGATTTAGTTCTAATTTCCTGAGGTAATTGTGGAGATTCCACTTCAGTAATAGATGTACATGTAACCATAGGAGTAACTCACAGGAGCTTCACTGGGGGAGCAATACCATACCACGTGGGTTCATATTGGGGGATATATATTGAGGAAAAAATGGGATAATATATTGGGGGATATATAGGGGGTAAAGGGTTTTTATATTGATAGGTAAAGAAAATGGAGCTCAAAGTTAATGAAAAAATATAAAGGGGTATGAAAAATGTTAATGAAAAAATGAATAGCTACAATATCTAGTGGATGTAGGGGTTTTTTAAATTGGGAAGGTGTATTAGGCTCATATTGGTAGGGGGTTAAATAATGTGATTTTTAGGGGTATTTTCCAATATGTAGTAAAAATAAGGGTATTGTTTAATATGCCATGAACACACATGATAGGTTAGAGGTTCATTCAATGAAGCCCCCGTACAGTAAGCCAGGTCTTAGTACTTACCGATATAGGTTCTGGTAATTCAAATGAAGAGCCAGAGGCTTTTGAAGTACTCGATGCAGTCAAACGAGACCGCTTTGACCAAATAGTTGTAGCTTCGGGTGGTAAAGGTGGTTTACTCGCTGCTCTCTGAGAACGACGGGGTAAGGGTTGATTTTCCTCCACAATTTCTGATTGATTTTATTACAACAAAGAGATAAACAAAAATGGGTAAGCTAGCAAAAAGGTTTACCAAGCAACTGTGAACTGCAGAATACCTCCTGGCAAACCAAGAAGTACGGGCAGGAAATCTCCCTGAATGTTATGTTCGGTGTATCATAGTGTACAAGGTGGCCAACTCGATTACCTAAGGATGGATAGAAACCTAGTCTTGTCTACCCATATATACCTGAAAGTACGTGGAGGCCCAATCCATATTAGCATTGTCTAATATGAAACTGCACAGTGAGAGCATTCCCATATACTTTACGTATTGTAACACCACCCTATATACCCAAAAGTATGTGGACAAGCTACGATATACTCATGTACATGGAATGATGTATCACACTCAGAATGTATTGCAGACAATTTAGTGACAACTGCTATGTTTTACAATGCCGTAACACGTCTCTAGCCTAAAACCAATAAATGTTGTGTTAGGTGAAAATGCTCCATTAGGTTAATTGATGTTAATTTGAAGTTGATCTTGATTAACAATTTTCCTTTCAAGGTTCACCACGTGATGTATTTTCAATTCCTAGAATGCATCTAATATGACAAGAATTCGTTTCATTCAATTTTGATAATGAAAACCTTAGCTTGTAGGGATAGAGCAATCAGATGCTTGTAATCACAGAACAAAGAACACATCTAATGCAATTTCCCTAAACTATTCCTATGAGCACAGACAAAATCTTTCAATGCACAATGCAAGTTTTTCTTTTCAATTCCCTTAATGTTATGATGAACAAAAAAGGAAACTAATGCAGATACAATCAAACAATCTTTTTGTAAGAACAAAGGCTTTACGACAGTTCCGTTTTGAATGAAATGAAGACTTTTATGACACTTTCTTTTGAAAAAATATTAATAGACTATAAGCTAACTTTGAAAATGAATTGATAGTGATTAAGAAATCATTTAAGAAACACTAAACAATCAAAGACAAAGTAGGGATGCAAAAGGAAACACAAATTGATTTCAAAGACACAAGCAACATTGACCTTTCAGCAAGCAGAAACAGAAGGAAATTTGGCAAAAAATCAACTCAGAGGAGGAACTTTTGTCCTAAAGAGGATAAGTGCATTCTTAAATGGGAGATAGTGTGCTTCAGAGCACTGCCCTTAAGCTATGGGTTCTCTGCAGCGCTCTGTCTCTATACCAGGCCCACACTGGTGCCAGAGAGGCCATCCTGAAAGCTTACAAGCGCACTTTTCACCAAAAAAAAATCGAAAGGCTGGAAGAAGATCAATGAAAGCAAGTAAGGTGTACTAGAGTGTACTAGGATGAAGGTAAACTACCCAGAATGATGATCGTTCCCCAGTATGGTCACCAATTTGTTATGAATAATTTGGTATCTACGGATAAATACTAATTCCCTAGGTAGGTAGCTATACCTAGAACAATAGATTTCAAGCACTTCTCCTTTTTCTATAAATGATAAACCAGGCAAAGTGATCAAAGGACCTACTTGTTCGTTCGCTTTCCTTTTATCTCCTTTGTTTGATTCCCATCGCTCCTTCTTGAACTTAACTCACTCCAAAAGTACCTGCAAGCATAAACAGAAGACAAAGAACCAATCAAAGCAAGAAAACTATCAAATACAAGTAAATGGAATCAAATACATTCACACATATAAACATCATATATCAAGATAAGCATATGGAAAAAGGTATAAAATTATTTATTGTGTAGAAGGAAGAATTACAAACACGAAGTCCAATCCATTATCACTCTTCTAGCTTGGGTTCCAACCAACATCACATTAATAGCACAATGCTCCGGCAACATAACACTACTCACTTACAATCTCAATTCTCACTCCAACTGTATCTCCTTACAAATTCTCAAAGTCCAACCCCTAATCACTTAGATGAGTGCTCAATTTATAGCCCAAAGGAGGAAGTTTTGTCATAAATGAGGGTATTGAATGGCCTTCCAAACTTAGAGTTAGTTTCCATGGAGGAAGGGATGAGAGGATCAGATGTTACTTAACTCATTCCTCATCCATTTTCAAGCTCATAGGAGATGATAAGTGTTGGAATATTCTATATGGCTCTAAAAGATGAGAATATTCCTAGAACCCTATGTGAATTTCACTCAATCTTGCCCATTGCAGGTCAAAGTGGGCCTAGGTTCTCTGTAGAGCACCTTGACATGGGCCTACCTACACTAAAGCGCACTTATCCTTGTCCAAGGTTGCGCTGGTCCCTCAAGGAGGAAATTCTGGAAGGTCTTAGGCCAAATAACTTACACAAAAGGAGGTATTCAAAGAGGTGACTTGTCTAGGGCATGTAGCAACTGAACTAGGGTTTGATGAGCCCTAATGGTATTGATGTGAATGATGGGAGTGATGTGCCCAAATGGATCTATAACAGTGGTTACAAGACTGGTGGATATATCCAAAGGGATATTAACGCCTCAACGTTTCCTCATCTTTGAAGTCATTGACTTTATGGGACCTCGTATTGGTTCATTTTCTAGAATGGTTAACATTTACTACCGGGATAAGCCATATGTTGGGATCAAGAACTATGGATATCATTGATAATCCTTGATATTCGTCTTTTAGTATTTTATAGTTAGGTCTTGAAAGTTGCTCTGAAAAACAATATTTTGAGCACTTTATCTCAGGTACCTTTGTGTAGGTTGCAATTATTGTTATCGATTTCTGCAAGTGGGTTGTCACAATTTCTCTTAGATAACCTTTTGAGGTACACTTTTTCCAAAGGAAATTTTATATGAAAAAGAGCATTTCTATGCATGGTATGAAATCCTACCTTGTAAATCATTTTAAAGTAATTCAGAAATATTTACTCTAAATATTTATACATGGAAGCAAATTATCTAGGCTTTTGAGTCTCGGTACTCAAATATCATGAAGGTTGTTTTTCCATAGGGAAAGTTAAAAATATGCTTGGTACTTGTGGTAGGTCTCCTTAATCATTCATTGTATCCAAGTGTGATGTGTGATATCACAATAGATACAAAAGAAGAGTTATTAAGGTTGTATGTACTATGTATTATGCCTATGCAACACTATTAACTGAGTCATTTTATAAGTTCCAATCTAGACACTTTCTATGGTTTTTCTAAAAGGAGACAATCCTTTTACATCATCTCCATTGAAGGTTATATTATTGACATTCTATTAAAATTCTAGCACATTCTTTGAATAAGCATAAGAGGATTATTATTCTTAAAATTGGGATGCAGTCACACCATATAGTTGTAGCAATGAAAATAACGAGACAACTAAAATATGATGCTTCTTACGTTTATTTAGGAAACAAGAAATTTGTTTAGTTATATTGTGTTATTTTAGTAAGTAGCCATGTTACAAATTGGAGCTCATCACCTAGAAAATAAACCCTCACTATTCTAAATAGCAGTTTGGGGAATGATCAAATGTGTTCACAAGTTGTTTGAGTTCTTGGAATTTCTCTTCAAAAGAAGATATCAATTTTGAAATGTAATTTTCATATAACATTTCAATTAAAATGAAATTGGACAAATCTATACTAATTCCCTTTTCATACTTTTTTTTTGTGTTTTCGCTCCACTCTCTTGTTGTTTCATAGCTTTTGATAAGGCTAACATGGATCTATTTATGCACAAAAATATTTAGGTGTCCTACCTTCACAAATGTACCAATTAATGTATTATACATGTGTAAGAACGGTGTGGCCTATGAACTTGATTTAGAACCTTGTCATGGAATTTTTCAAACTTATAGGTGCATTAAATTTTAATATAGTTTGACCTTCGCCTCTCTTGACTGCACTTAAACACCTTTTCATCCTCTAACCAATAACCATGTTCCCCATATGCATAAATATTGGCAGCATAGCATTCACAACTCATTCCTCCAGCAAGATGGAACCTTTCAAACCATGCCCATGCTTTCCTAAGCACCACCATATCTATATACATAATAATAACAATTGATTGAGAGTACTCATCCACATGAATTCCCAATGCATCCATCTCCTTGACAACAAGTTCTACTTCAATAACCATGTGTCTAATAAAAAATGCATATAAATAGTTTGACAACCCACACTATCAAGAAGGAGTCGTTCTTCCTTCATCTTTCTGAAGTAACAAATGGTTTATGAATAATTTCATTTTGAGCATGCAATGCTATAAGAGTGCTATATGTCCTTGTTTCAAGCAAGCAATGAAGCTCTTCCATTTTCACCATTAGGGCATCTGCTTCATCAAGATATCCATAAGATCCACATGTGGGAATCATGTTGCTTAGTTTTACAACATTTGGGCTTATTACATCTTTTAACATCTCAGAAAATAACTTGGATACTTCTTTTAGGAGTCCTTCCTTCCAATATGTATCAATTAATGTATTATACATGTGTAAGAACTATGTGGCCTATGAAATTGATTGTTCTCTCTACAAGGATCCATGCACTTATCGTCTAAGAACCCTTTAATTTTGAGCACTCCTTCAAGAAATTATTTCAAGAGTTATCTCTTACCACTTCTCATATGTAGGCAACTCGCCCCAAATCAGATTTGCACTCTTGATTGTTGAAGCCCATTTTGCTAACACTTTGATCAAAAGAAAGAAATTTAAGATCTATGGTTCCATTTCATGCCAACAGGGAAACTTTACAAATCAAGAAAACAATTCAATTCTAGTGTAGAGTGTGGAGTGCTAGAAGAGATGAACATGTTCAGTTTCCCACAAAAGAATGATCACGATTGGACAAAGATTCATAACATAACCCATGATGATACAAAACAAATCATGCAAGTGTGTCAACACTTCTTAATAAATCACCTAATAGCCATCTCTTCTTTCCAGCAACCCTTCTCCTACGCACAATGGAATCATATCGTTGGCATGAATAATTTGGTCTTTTGCGAGTGTTGCAAACTTTTATAGAAAGCATTGCTACAATTGAATATTCTTCATGGTTGGTGCATCGTAACTCAACTTTAGGCAAGCATCAAGGCTATGGTCATTTTACTGCCTCTGACCATCCCATTTCCACTGTTGCAGATTAGTACACCCAACCATTGCCCTCCCTACAAAATTTTAGTGACATGGGAAGCCATCCACACTTCCTACGCACCAACTTGGTGTTTTCCTCATTTATCTTTGGTTGTATGTTTCTATTATTATAAGGAAATGCATGATATGCAAACAACTTCCAGCTCTCATCTTTGGACAAGTTCTCCATTGTTATTGTGTTCTTATCTGCAACTCCCATTTTTAATAGTGCACTGTGAGACCTGGAACTCACAATGATTTTGGAGTTGGACTGATCAATTACATCTCGCATTATGTTGAATCCCTAAAACAATTTCATTGCGTACTTTCCCCAAACACCATCCATGAATAAGGAAAACCTGCTACTTTACTGCACTGTCTCATTTAACGATGTTTTTAAACCTTCTTCATCCATATTTTTCCCCAATGCTACATTTTTTTGCAAATTTTTTTGCTTATAAAAATCATTCCTGAGACATGTAACAGTTCAACATTGCGAAATAGTTTTCCAAAGTGAAATATCATCGGTGAAGTGATTTCTCACCTTTTCGTTATTGAAGAGTTGCTTGAGAGGTAGATTTGTTTCAGATCCACACTTGTTGCGCATGCAAATGTTGTTAGAAAAAAAATCATTTACTACCCATTTTTCCATACTTATAAAGTCTTTTTCTTGTCCCACTGCAAGGGGGTTGTCAATCAACTTAGTCCTTGCATTCTTAAAGAAAAGGAATTCCAACCTTATGGTTCTATTAATTAATAGCATTACAATTGATATCTTGGTTGTTCTTTTTGTCACTTTGGTCATTGGTTCTCATCTTCCCTTCCAACAGGTAACGATTAACAATAAAAATTCTTATATTAAAGGCTACATTTCAACAAAGTTACTATTTTAGATAGCCACATCCTTGGTTTTAGTGTTTAAAAAGATTGATGCTAAAGGAGCATATACACACACATCTCAGATTGATCCAAGTCCACACATGTATGCATTATTGTATTCTTACCTATAGCCTTTCTTTCACATGGGATTTAAACCTACTAGGTCCTAAGCCTTATCTAATGTATACCTTGGAGTGGTTACAAGACTAGTGGATGTCTCCAAAGGGATATTAACACCTCATGACTGCCTCGTATTTGAAGTCAAAGACTTTATGGGACGTGATATTGGTTCATTTTCTAGAATGGTTAACTGTTACTATCGAGATAAGCCAAAACTTAGGATCAAGAACTATGTATATCATTCACCGTCCTTTGTATTATATTCTCGTCCTTGATATTCCTCTTTTAGTATTTTACAGTTGGGTCTTGAAAGTTTCTATGAAAAAATAGATTTTTGAGCACTCTATGCGAAGGTGGCAAATGCTTGTTACTGATTTCTGTAAGTGCGTTGTCATAATTTCTCTTCGATAACCTTTTGAGGTACACTTTTGCTGGAGGAAATTATACAGAAGAAAGAGAATTTATGTGCACAGTATGAAAGCCTGCCCTATACCTCAATTTTAAGTAATTCAGAAACATTTACTCCAATGTTTTATACATGGAACTAAAATATCTCGGCTTTTAATCTTGCGTACTCAAATATCATGAAGGTTATTTTCGATAGGGAAAGTTAAAAAGATGCTTGGTACCTATGGTAAGTCTCCTTAATAATTCATTATATCCATATGTGATGCACTATATCATAATAGATAAAAAATAAGACTGTACATACTATGTATTATTCCTAAGCTATTCTATAAGTTCCAATCTAGACACATTCTACGGTTTTGCTGAAAGAAGACAATCATTATTACATCATCTCCATTGAAGGTTATATTACTGACATTCCATTAAAATGATAGCACATTCTTTGAATAAGCATAATAGGATTATTATTCTTAAAATTAGGATCCTGCCCTGCCATATAACTGTAGCAATAAAAATAATGACACAGCTAAAATATGATGCTTCTTAGGTTTATTTAGGAAACAAGAAATTTGATTAGTTATATTTTGTTTTTTAAGTAGGTAGCCATGTTACAAATTGGAGCTCATCACCTAAAAAATAAACCCTCACTGTTCTAAATGACAGTTTGGGGAATGGTCAAATGTATTCAAAAGTTTTTTGAGTTCTTGGCATTTGTCTTCGAAAGAAGATATGAATTTTGAAATGGAATTTTCATATAACATTTCAAGGACAATGAACTTGGACAACTCTATACAAAGTCCTTTTGCATATTTGTTTGTGCAGTCTTCACTCCATTCTCTTGATGTTTTATACCTTTTAATAAGACTAACATGGATCCTATTTATGGACCAAACTGTTTAGGCATCCTGCCTTCCCATATGTATGAATTAATGTATTATAGATGTGTAAGAATTGTGTGGCCTATGAACTCGATTCAAAACATTGTCATGGACTTTTTCAATCCCATAGGCCTTGATCATGACATTAAATTTTAACACAGTTTGACCTTCACCTCTCTTGACTGCACTTATATACCTTTTTAGCTTCTAACCAATAACCTTGTTTCCCATATGCATCAATATTGGTATCATAGCATTCACAACTTATTCCTCCAAGAAGATGGAAGCTTTCAAACCATGCCCATGCGTTCCTAAGCAACCCAGATCTATATAAATAATAATAACAGCTGATTGAGAGTACTCGTCCACATGACTTGCCAATGCATCCATCTCTTTGACAATAATTTCTACTTCGCTGACCATGTGTCTTATACAAAATGCATATAAAATAGTTCGACAGCCCACACTATCAAGAACGAATTCTGCTTCATTCATCTTTGTGAAGTAACAAATGGTTTATCAATAATCTCATTTTGAGCATGTAATGTTATAAGAGCGTTATACGTCCTTATTTCAGGAAAGCAATGAAGTTGTTCCATTTTTACCGTGAAGGCATATGCTTCATCAATATATCCATAAGATTCACATACGGGAATCATGTTGTTGACTTTTACAACATTTGGGCTTATTCCATCTTTTAACATTTTAGAAAATAACTTGGACGCTTCTTTTAGGTGTCCTGCCTTTCCATATGTATCGATTAATGTATTATACATGTGTAAGAATTGTGTGGCCTATGAGCTTGATCATTCTCTCTGCACGGATCCATGCACTTATTATCTAATAACCCTTTAATTTTGAGCACTCCTTCAGGAAGATTATTTCGAGAGTAGTCTCTTACCACTTATGGTTTGTAGGTTGCTCGCACCAACTGTAATCTACACTCCCAACTTTTGAAGCCCATCTTTCTACACTCTGATCAAAATAAAGGAAGTTTAGATCTTCGGTTCCATTTAATGCCAACAGGAAAACTTGAAAAATCAAGAAATCAATTCAATTCTAGTGCAAAGTCTGGAGTGCGAGAAGAGATAAAATTGTTGAGTTTCCCACAGAAAATGGTCAAGACTGTACAAAGATTCGTGATGTACCCCGCGATACAAAATAAATCATTCTAGTGTATAAATAATTCTTAAGAAATCAACGGATGGCCATCTATCCTGGGTATAAACCCCTCTCCTATACACAATTGAATCATATGGTTGGCATGGCTAATTTTGTCTTCTGTGAATGTTCCAACCATGAATAGAAAGCATAACTACAATTGAATATTCTCCCTGGCTGGTGCATCGTAACTCAACCTAGGCAAGCATCGAGGCTGCGGTCATTTTCTAGCCTTTGACCAGCCCATTTCCAGTACTATGGATTAGTACAACCAACCATTTCCCTTCCTACAACTATTAGTTATGCGGAAGCCCTCCACACTTACTACAAACCAACTTGGTGTTTTCCTCATTGTTTATTGCTTTTACGTTTATATTATTATAAGGAAATGCATGATAGGAAAACAACTTCCAGCTCTCATCTTTGCACAAGTTCTCCATTGTTATTATGTACTTATCTGCAACTCCCATGTTTAACAATGCGTTGTGAGACCTCGGACTCACAATGATTTTGTTGTTGCACTGATCAGTTACAACTCGTAGTATGCATAATCCCTACAACAATTTAACCTGCTACTCTGTTGCGTTGCCTCATTCAATCATGTTTTTAAACCTGCTCCGTCCATACTTTTCCCCAATGTTACATTGTTTTGCAAATTTATTTGTGTATAAAGCTCATCCATCATACTTGTAATAGTTCGAATTTGCGAAACAATTTTCCAAAGTGAAAAACCACCGCTGAAGTGATTTCTCACCTTTTCGTTGTTGAAGAGATGCTTGAGAAACAGACTTTTTTCACATCCATGCTTGTCGACCACGCCAATGCTGTTAGCACCAACTTCATTTATTACCCACTTTTCCATACTTATAAAGGCTTTTCCCTGTCCCACTACAAGGGGTGTCTCGATAAACTTAGTCCTTGTTGTGTGTTTTGGAACAGGAATCGTTTGGGAAGTTCTTTCACAAGTGTCGTTTGGTAAGTGCTTGCAGAAGTGTCATTTGGGAAGTGGTTGCAGAAGTGCGCGAAGAAACCAAAACTCGGATGGTATCATTAATTTTCTTTTGTCCCTGTAGGATCTTCCTAGTTTTCTCTTGAGCTTGGACTATGTGAACCAAAGGAGATAATCTTAAATATTTTTCTATATATTCAATCAAATGGGTGATCTTCTTGGTGGTTTGATATCGAGAAACAAGATCCCAGCTTGGTATTATACACCATTACACAATTTTAGATCCTTCTTTGTGAAGCACCTGCAGCAATGAAGCCATTTGTTAAAAGTTGAAGCCATTTGTTAAATGTTGAAGCCTCATCTTTGTGCTGGTCCATTTTATTGAAGAAAATGTAACTAGGTTTAGTTTTCATTATGACTTGTAAATATTATGTAAAGAAAAGAAACAATTATTATTTCTTGCATCATGGGTTTCATGAGCAAGATATGTTTACCATAGGTCAAAGGCATTTTTTTTATGTCTTTAGGATTTTGTATCTTAACAAATTATTGTCAAAGTCATCTTGTCAAAAGATCAACGCTTCAAACAAGTGTCACTATCCCTTGCAATTAGGCTTCATAAAGGCTGCGATCTCCTTGATATGTAGACCCCACTTATGAATCACATGTCGCCCTAATGTATGACGCTGACCCATATATAGGGAGAAGCCTTCGGATCATCTTAGAATAGTCAGCAAAGAAGTAATGCAATACACAATGATCGAGGGTGATACATATCTCGATGAAGTCTGCCTCTTACATATACATAGTGACAACTCTCAGTGAAGTTTAATATAGCTCTAGGAAGACTATATATACACAGTGACAACTCTCGGTGAAGTTTAATATAACTCTCGGAAGCCTATATACATAGTGACAACTCTCAGTGAAGTCTTGATATAGGTTTCGGAAGGCTGTTTACACACATATCTCCTCTAGGTCGTAGCTCGTCCTATCATCATTAGAATAGAAAAGGACATGAAGGATTGTATCAATATAGTGGCATGATTAAAGTAACTTATTCTTAGCAAAGAACTGTAGTTGTCATGGAAGAGGAGCCGAGGACTATGACAAGACAACAAATGTATAAGGAGAACGAAAACTGAAGGAGTATAGTGACATAAAGTCTATAGACCATGGATTGAAGGCTGAACAGTGCAAGGGATAGTGTTAAGTATCTTGGAGGTAATCTTGAGTCAATTTTGTCAAGGGTCTTGGTATGCGTCAATTGGAATCTCTATAAGAAGAATTTTATGCAGGTTTTTCTCTCTAAGAGGGAGAGGTTTTGGCCCTAACAGGATGCCAATATCTTGTGTTCTTGTCTCTTTTTTTTTGTAGTTATTTGATGAACTAAGGAAGACACACTCTAATAATAATCAGTCAAGATTAGAATAAGAATAAAAATCGGAAAACAACTCATAAATAGTTATCATGCTAAGAAGAATCACATTAACTACATTTGTCCTAGATTCTTCAACATGGTATCAGAGCTAAGGCTCTGAAGTTAAATGAAGGGCAACAAAAGAGACATACAAGGAATTGTCTTCATGGACATCAAAGCAGGTTGAAAATATTAAAGGAGATAATATACAACACGCAGGTCTACAACAGTCATGCACTCAACGCATGCTCAGTTTGATGGAGTATATTAGTGATCCTCACTTCTTGATCACTTAACTTTCTCCATGCCACAAAATATAGTGTCAGATATCTATATATATATATATATATATATATATATATATATATATATATATATATATTGCAGAAGTAATGCAAGGGATTCCTCTCTCAATCCATGATTACATTACTGTCTCAGAATAGTCATTAAATGAAAGCAATTTCGGTGATGATATGGTCCATCTATATAGTGCCACCCATATTTTAGTTATGTTATTCATTCACAAGTTTGGGCTCTCAATACATTGCCTCTCTACACAATGCACATAGACATCACTGTGAAATGCCATATCAATATACTTGTCACAGTCTCAAATTATGTCTATGATTATGATCCCAATAGGATGGTGCTTGGATGAGAACATAGTATCACTAACATTGCAACAATATGTTGAAGTCAAGAGTACCTTAAAAATGAATTGGGAAGGTCGTGAAGTAGTCTCAGTGACTTCAAGACCACTTGATGTCATGGTGCTAGAAGGCCTCCAAGGAATTCATGATGAAACGATACTAATGATGGGAAACTCAAGAAAAAGAAGCATCAAGGTGAATATATCCTCTTCACACACCAGGTAAATATCTTTTAATTTTGTAATCATATTTGGTTAAATGATTTTATGATTGCAAGGGGATTTATAAATCAGTTAAATAATTGAAATTCATTGAATAGAATAAGGAGGATTGCCATAATCCTCATAGAAAATATAAATCATTTATATCTATGAAAAGGTCTATGAAGGTCAAGCATTGTTTGAATCCATCAAGAGATTCATAGGATTCATGTGATATCACTCAAAAGTCCTCTCATATGTAAATAGCAAAAGAGGACACATAAAGAGAGATATATGAAATGCTAGATATACTCTTGGAAATGAATATAAAGAAAGTCACTTAGACCTACAAAATAGTAAAGGTATCAAAGAATGAAGGAATAACTTCATGAAGATCTAAGAAAGATGATAAGAAGGTAGTCATCATATATGAGGAAGGAAAACAAATATCAATGAACAAACAAGGTTACCTCACCCGACAATTTGTGGTCTCTATAGAGAAAGAAAAGTTGCAGTCTATGGTATTAAAGGATATAAGAATTAAACCTTGTGCAAAATGGAAAGGCAAGGTCAATCCTCAAGCAAAGATAAAAATGAGTATAGTTAAAATTCAATTCTATAGAAATAATTTGGAGGCTCATATCACTGAAAGATGGAGGAAGCTAAAGAAAAGGGCCAAGGAAGGAGGGAGTATCAAATCTCTCCTATGAGTAAGATAATATCCCTCACAAAAGGATCCTATCATAAGCTCCTATATGTTGTGTTATAAAACATGATAATGGTAATAAGATGCATCATGAAATAATTAGAAGAAAGAGTTGGTGACATCACAATGGAAATCAAGAAGGACAAAAAGGACAAAATCCATGGAAGTCACTCTTAGGAATGTCGTTGAACATTAAAGGAAATAAAGATATCATCCAAGACAAGGCTCATCATACATCAAGAAAAATCTTCTATATGGGGATATGCAAGATCCTCAAGGTTGTCTAATGGAATCATCATCAGAGGGTTCACTAATCGAGAGCGGAAGCAAGTATTTTCTTAGGAACTCCAACTTCTGGAATTTATGGGATAATGGTGTGATGAAATGGAGCAGATCAAGGGATTGAAGATCTCTTCAATCAACGAACCTGCTGGAAGAAGCCTAGATGACCTAAAGATAAGATGAGGTATGTATGCTTGTATTTAATATTATAATGTCATGGCATATCGTTGTAGGTAACGATAAATCATTACTTCTATCTTCAGAAGCATGATCAAGAGAAAAATGATCTTCTCCTCTGAAAGAATGCAGGAAGGCATAAGTGACACTAGATGAGATCAACATAATATAGCCTCATATGAAGTCGAAGGTATTTGACTAAGAAACTATGATTAAAAGGTTCGGGAAATGGAATGTGTAAGGAAGAAAGAGATCATGAGAATGAAACCATAAAGAAGGCAATCAACATCAAACATATCAAGAAGATTTGACTAGGAAATCTCCAAGAAATGTATAAATACTCTGATGAAAGTCTGAAAAAGATGAAGACCCTTGAAAATGGATATCTTTGGGAGATATGTCAATTAATGTACATGGTGATGATACCTACAAGAAGTTGTCATGATGAAGAGCCATCTCGTAAGGTATAGTTTAATTTAATATGATGTTTCAATTTCTTGAATAATATCTGGATGAGTTCATGTAGGGTTACTAGAGAAAAACTTGTAAGTAAAAGTACAAACAACATTCATACGATGGATGGAAACTCCTGAAAGAAGCATGAAGAGAAAAGAAGTAGCCATATGAAGAATGTTACAGATGTATGCCAAGAAGGCCACTTTCCATAAAGAAAGGAATGACATGACGAAAGAAGAAGGAATGTGATCAATAGATGTTGCCCTACAAGGAAGAAGCTCAACTAAATTTCACGGCATCAAGGAGAGAAGTTGATCAAGCAGTTGAGGAACCGACGAAGAAGACACTGCTGATGTATAAAAGACTCCCTAGCTAAGAGGGAGCTCTCACAGGTCCCTGATCAAGACAAAGTCTAAATTAGATCACCCTTGATTTAAAAGGAGCGACAATTATGGTTTTCATTTCATGTGTCATGCACTAGACCAGGACTAACAACTGTAAGTCTAGATGAAGACCATGAATGAAAATGTAGACACAACATTCTTGTCTTCACTTGGGAAGAAAGAATGGGAGAATTGGGTAATCATCTAGCATCTGATACTCATTGAGGATGTGTAGGGAATCGAATATAAGAGTAGACAAGAGGACTGATATTCTTTGAGGGCTAGGAACCCAAGATAACAATAGTCCTACAAGGTCGTAGTCAGTGAACACCAAGGTGAGTATGTACCTTTAGAGAATAATGAATATGTCTATAAATCATTGGTCTCGCAAACGTTGTAGCTCATGGTCTCATAGAGAGATGGAGTTGTTAGTCAAGGTCTTGTACTATGACAATGCTCATTAATATGATGTTATCTAGATGGAATTACCAATCTGATTCTTCTTATGATAAGTTCTTTAGATTGAGAATGACCAAGTAACATTATGAATACCTCCCCAGTTAAGAGGGAGATTTGAAGAAAATGTAACTAGGTTTAGTTTCCATTATGAGCTGTAAATATTATTTAGGGAAAAGAAACAATTATTATTTCTTGCATCATGGGTTTCATGAGCAATATATGTTTACCATAGGTCAAAGAAATTTTCTTGATGTCTTTAGGATTTGGTGTCTTAAGAAAATAATTGTCAAAGTCACCTTGTAAATATATCTATGATCTAAACAAGTGTCACTATCCCTTGTAATTCGGCTTCATAAAGACAATTACTTCCTTGATATGTCGACCTAGGTTATTGTTCACATGTCGGCCTAATCTATGACACTGACCCATATATATAACTCATGAAGTGGCATTACAAAGAGATAAGTCTTTGGATCTTCTTAGAACAGTCAACGAAGAAGAAGTAACACAATATACAGTGATCAAGGATGATAGATATCTCAGTGAAGTCTACCTCTTACATATACACAATGACAACTCTCAATGAAGTTTAATATAGCTCCCGGAAGACTATATATCTATTATATCTATATATCTATATATATATATAGACCACACACAGTGGAATCTCTCATTGAAGTTTACTATAGCTCTCAGGAAACTATATATATAAACATAGTGACAGCTCTAGGTGAAGTCTAGATATAGATTTTGGAAGATTGTATACACACATATCTCCTCTCGGTGGTAGCCCATCGTATCATCATCATAATAACGAAGAACATGAAGGATTGTCTCAAGACAGTGGCATGATTAAATTAACTTATTCCTAAGCAATGAACTATAGTAATTGTGGAAGAGGAGCCGAGGACTATGACAAGACAACAAAGGTATAAGGAGACCAAAAACTAAATGAGTACAGTGACATAAAGTCTATATACTATGGATTTAAGGTCGAACAATACACGAGATAATGATAAGTATCTTGGACATAATCTTGAGTCAATTTTTTCAAGGGTCTTTGCATTCATCAATTGGCATCTCTATAATAAAAATTTTATGTGGGTTTTCCTCTCCATGAGGGAGAGATTTTGGCTCTAGCATGATGCTAACATCTCGTGTTCTTGTCTCTTTGTTTTGGTATCTATTTGATGAATTAATGAAGACACACTCTAATAATAACCAGTGAAGATTGGAATAAGAAGAAAAATGAAAAAACACCTGACAAATAGCTATCATGCTAAGAAGAATCACATTAACTACATTTTCCCTAGATTCTTCAACACATTTTCAGTAGCCAATGCCTAATCTAGTCGATAATAGGCTTCATTATTATCAATTTACCTTTTAAAATAGCCAATAATTTCATGCAACAAAGTGCATTGTTAATGTGACAAAGTGTTTGGTGGATTGTCATATGTAAGCCCACACCAATAAGGTGAGTGATAAAACTAGGATCAACCATGATTTCTTCAGTAAATTCCATCTTCAAATTATATGTGATCCCCTCCGTAACGCAATAAAACACTCCCTCGATGGTTAGGAAAATACCAAAAATGTTGTGAGGCACTTTCCGTCGCAATATATTGCCTCCTATAAGTCTTTATCTCTATCCCTTGTTAATCAATTGAATGACGTAGGAGATGGCTATGGTGGATTTTGAGTACCGAAGGAATCGTATTACCATGGAAGCTAATCATTGTTGTGTTTGCCAAATTTATATGCCCTTACGATCATGGAATGATTTTTGTGTTTAATAGATTTTTGACTAATATTTATGGTGTATAATGAGCCGCAAGAATCATGGTTACAGTCTTTGGGATGTCTAAAATTGGTCACAGTTGTCTTGACCTTTTTGGATAACTTGAAATGCTTCTAGTGCTAGTCTAAGTCTCTGTAATATTATTCTCTGTCAGTTTTGAAGAATCTACAATGTACTAATATCATACAAAAATGCTAGGAATTTCAGCATTTAATGTGACTACTTAACAAACAACCACCTGATCTGAGTTTAACTACGTAGGCTTGAGAAAGTGCAAGAATTGTAGGAGTTGCTCAAGTAATTGGAATCCATTTCAATAATGAGAGATATGAACAAGGTTGTAATTTTCCTAGTTCCATTATTAGAGACTTTGTGTACATATATTCTTCTCTTCCATGTGTATATGGTTGTCTCCAATCGATTTTCCATTTCAAAAGCATTGATCTATGTTGATCAATTAAGCAAGAAGAGAAAATTGTATGTAGATGTATAATCAACAGTTATGATTCTATAAAGGGCATCTCCAAGGCTTGTATGAAAAGAAAAACAATTAGAGATTGATAAATGAACTTCAGAAATATGCACCACAGTCCAGAGTTTAATCTAAGTTTTTAAAAGAAAAGATATTTTCAAGAAGGATGGGATAACATAGAGACAATCAACGGAAGGTTTACAAAAACTGAAATGGAGAAACTAAAAGAAACAATAGGTTTGTTGTGTAAAATTCAATTAACGAGAATGATCATTTGCAGCGAAAGCCTTAAATGACCTAGAAAATTGGAACTCTGAAACTGAAATGGGAAAAAAAAGTTAAATTAAGTCACCATTTCTCCAATAAGTGCCATGATACCCAAGAGTTACCATCAAAGTGGGATTTGACCAATCTTGGAGAAAAAATGGGCAGTGTCCTTGTAGAAGACTAGTTGTTATTCTCCGAGGGTAGAATTTATGGTGATCAAAACTAGCAACTTTCAATACAAGAGGAGGTCCACACCACCTCACGTGTAGAACAAAGAGAGTAGTAACAATCATATTTGTAAGAAGAAGTCTCCAAGATTAAATGAATGCATAACGAATCTCACTCTTCTGGAAGAAGAATCACATAGAGAACCTCCACATTTGGAAGAAACAAATGTTCTTGATAAAATAATTCAACATTCTTAAGAGATTAGAGCTAAAGGGTGTAGTTATAAATTCAGATTGTGTACCTGGGTTCAGTCAATGGACTGAAAAGGGGGAGGAGTTCATAGGCGATAATGCTTGAGAAGCATGGAGGTACATATGAAACCTGAGCTTCACCATCTCAAAACCAAAGAAACTCCTTTACGACAAAGTGATGATTTACCTTACGAAGTGTATCCAATACACAACACAAACTTCCATTTCAGAAAGAACCTGCTCATTTATGGACTTTGTAGCTTTGAAGACCCGACTTATACAATCTCTCTTGTAAAGCAACATTTTCCTTGTTTCATTTGATAGGGCATTCACAAGTACTCTTGGAATTGGAAACCACCATTTCTTCCCTTCCTTACAATCAACATGGCATCCAACATTCTCAATACTAGAAGATTCATATGCATGTTAGACCGAGACCTATAACCATAGATTTTTTTTAGCCCTAAATCTTTTAAACAATTAGACGATTACACATTGCATATTTTTTTACCATTCTAAATGCTTAGTGGTTTTGAGGTTAAGACATGTTCCCCATCTAGACTATCCATTAGCTTCTTTCTTTGAGTGGCAATTCAATTTTCAAAGTAATAAATGTCTACTACTGCTTGGTCACAGGGTCACACTCCTATATTTCTGTGCATCTTCAAACAAGAAGAAACTATGTATCCACTGTATCTTAACATACGAAATTATGCTTGAAATTAATTATTCAACTGTAAATGTAGCATTTTATGGGAAACTTTTCTTTGTGATTAATGCCTCATCATTTATGAAGACATAATTGTTGAGAGTGTTAGAGAACGGGTAATTGACCTGAAGGTGGGTGATAGTGTCCTTCGTGTATTAAGTGGAGAATGAAAAGAATGCAAACACTGCAATAAAACATTGTTATTTAGAATTACAACTTTAAATTGTAATTTTGTCTCTTGAAGAACAACATTTGGGAACTATTATTCCTGATTGATCAAATTAGAAGTTTGTTGAAGAGAAAGTTGCAAGCCCCATCATTTTTCTTGACAGGATCTAGGCATTGTGGAGAAGAAAATTCATAGAGCCATTTTCCTTCATCTAGCTTATAGATAAAGGGCCAAATATATGTCTCATATGCCCTTAATAATGATTGTTGTGTTTGTAAAATCTATATAATTGTAACTTGTCTCCAATATTGATTTATATACAATACATGTCATATGTTTATTGTAGATATTATCCAGCACCATGGAAACACTTCAAAAGTTGTCTACAAGGAAAGTACCTTTAACATTCTCATTTATGTCCTTAGAGGGTGATCAAAAGCTTATTTTCCAAATCTTTCTATTATTATTTGTCGTCGTAATAAATATTAATTGAATGATCTTGGATATTGTAAACATATCATTTTTAAAACATTCTAATGATATGCAAAGATTACATCGATTTTACAAAATACTTTAAGCTACAAATTCATATGCTACCCCTTAGGATGTTTTCTTTATAATATATCAAGAAATTGCTAACAATAACATCCCCGCAAAAAGATATCAAGTATCAAAACATTATTGTGTTTTTTTGACTATTTCATGTGAGGTCCTATTTAATTATTTCATTACACATTAATATATTCTCGTTTAACATGGTTTTGTCAAATCAATTGTAATAATATCCGAGACAACGAGGATTCTCGGTGCAATGTCCATAAAAAATAGGTTTGCTCGTCTCCTCAACTTTTAAAAATAAAGTTGACAACAATAGTTTATAGCAAGTGGTTTGCATGTTCCGGAAATATTGATTTATAGTATCGAGGTTTATTGTTTGATATAGTTATTTTTATTTAAAATTTAAGCTATTCCTCAAATCTGCCATCAATATATTTTATTTTAATGATAAGAAAGTAATCATCGATAAAATAAGGTTCCCAGAGATTGAACACAAAGTTGTATCATAATGAAGTTCGTCTTCTAAACTACGGAGGAGGTGTTGACATACGACAAATGTGGGGATGTCAAAAATATATGAACATTCAAAGCATTTGAAGTGGGACCAGGATCACCGAGAATCGCGATGGCGACTATGAGGATAACAACGCAGTTAACAACACGTCGTAAGTTCATTGAGCAGTTAGGAGAAAGATTATATTATATAAGTTCTCAAAACGAATCTTATTAATTTTTTTTGTCTGTCAACGCTCTGAGGCCTATGTCCAAGGCTTGCTTGCTATTTGGTGTAGTAAATTTATTGACCAGAGCAGTATCCGGATTTTGTCATAGCTCGCCATAGTAAATTTATTGACCAGAGCAGTATCCGGATTTTGTTTCAGAAGTATTTGAATTTGATGGAAGCTATCACGTTCCTTCGATCCTGGGAACCGTAGGATGCGTGATTGAAGCAATGACATAACGAGAAGCGATGCAGATGACATTCTGGTACATTATATGAGTGCTTGGGGCTAAAAATTAGCCTTCCCACTATCGAGTTTCTTGCCTGCGAAATTCAAACCGATCATAGAGAAGAAAAGCGTGAAATGGTGATGAGCCGCTATTATGAGTGAATTTAGGGATTTATGATGGGAGTTGTTTTTAGTTTGATTTTTTAGATTTTATAGTGTTGGAATTAGGTTAAAAAAATTGAGGCGAAATTTTGATTTGTGTTATTTAAACTAGTTTTTTATTTTAAATTTATTGAAAACTTTTATACCTCAAAAATTACCTATCTAGTATCAACCTTGTAAATTCAATAAATTCTTACTTAATTATATCCACCAGAAAAACATCAAAAAAATCTGATAACTCGTTTATAATCTACAGGGTTGGAATTTTAGCAGAAATATTGTCGTGGTTTGGACTTTTACGATCTAATAAAGAATCGTTTTGATTTGGAATTTCACTCATGGTAACAACAATTTCCTTGATTATAATTATGTATGTTTTACTCATCTTGCCACCTAATTCTCTGGAAGCAATGAGACTCAATAAAGGCTATGAGCACTTTGTTAGTTCCCGCACACCGGATGCGGACGTGCAGCATATGAAATGGATCCTGAAGGGGATGAAGTTGATCCCAGACATGGAGTTCAAAAGAGACTTGTTCCTACGGGTCCTTGTCGCTTGCATAACTGAGGAAAATCAAACGTGTTGGGAGAGTTGCAGGGCGCACCATGCATTGCATTTACATTCAGGGGCATCTCAGTTAAAAACAAAATGTTAAGATAATAATGTATCTATCCAGCAGAAGGTAACTGCTATAGCTGCGTTTTATACGCAAAGATCACCATCTTGTAAATTTGTACTTGATTTGGATATGGTTTATAAATGAATTTGGATGGAGTTATTATATGTAAGATGTGATCTCAAATACTAAAAATCATTCCATCAGCATAGAAATAATTTCTGCATCATTTTATTCGTCAAAACTAATGATTACAAACCTAATCTTAACTAAAATAACATAAAAGTGTTGTTTGGATCCATATCATTCATCTTACAGTTATATGTGGTTTAAGATTTAAGTAAAATTTACATCTCTATTTCGGAACAGGCCTGGCGGAATTTTTATTTTCAATAAAAATTCCTCTCAAAAGTCTCAAAAAAGAAAACATTGCACCAAAAAAAAGTCTCCACCACTGGTACTTGTGTGATCATCAACGCTCTACGGTGCATTAGTATAAGGTTAAAAAGTAAAATTTGTTTTCTTTGGATACCATAATCCAAAGTCCAGAGTTCCCTACAGTTAGTTGAATACTCGTTTCATTGCTTTGACATGAGTCTCTTTGGGATTTATTTGGACGTATTGGCTATGCCGATTGCATGCATCATAGTATTTGTGAGATAGAGTAAACTCTTAAAGATGGGTGTTGAGATTGACTAATTGTTGAGAAATCATCATCTTTGCTGAAATTACATCCTATTACCATGGCGTAATCCTATTACCATGGGCCCACATATATGTTTACAATCTGCCCAAAATTCATCCAGATACCTTTGAGATATTTAGTTTCACAAAGAATGATGCCTTCGTCACTTTGATGTACGTGTAATCTAAGAAAGAATGTGTTTTCACGAAGTAAGTAAATTTCAAATTCTTGTTGCATGGCTGCTCCAAACCCTTGGCTTATTGAGTCAACGTTGCTACTAGATATGGTATCATAAACATGAAATACTACCACCAAGAGTCTATCATTGTCTGATGCGATAATAAGTTGCTATATGTTCATCCTTTCTTGAAGCCATGTTGTTGAAGATATCTATAAGACGATAGTACCATAATCAGGGAGCTTATTTTAATCCATACAAACCCTTTTTGAGCTTGCATACTAGATTTTTGTCATTACCAAGTATAAACCTTTCAAGTTGCACAATGTAAACCTTTCCCTATAGATCTCCATCCAAAAAGATAGATTTAATATGCATGTGATATAATTTAAATTTGCGGAAGCTAGCTTGAGCGGAGCAACAAATTTCCTCAAAATCTATTCATCCTTGTTGAGAATAGATGAGCCTTATTCCTCACTACTTCCACATTTTCATTTAGCTTGTTCTTAAATACCCACTTTTCATTGATTACCATTTTATATTGTGGCCTTGGATTTAGATCCCAAGTTTGGTTCATTTCAATTTGGTTAAGTTCTTCATGCATGGATATAATACAACATTCATCTTAGCTTGCTTTATGGACATTTTGAGGTTCAACTATAGATAGAATAGCTAAATGAGTAGACGATCCAATTCTTTTCCTTCAAGTTTGCACTTCAACCTCTTTATCACCTAGTTTTTGACTTTTGTTTGACTTTCAAAATGATTTTTCTACACATACCTGGATGGAGTCCTTTTTGACTCATTTCCTTCTTGTGTCTTCTTCTTATGATGCCGCTTCTTTGTCTTCCCCTACAAATTCTTTTATTTCATTGTTTGAATGTTCATCATCAGATTGTATTTTCCTTTTGTGGTATACCAGTCCTTCATCTATTGTAACATATAACATTCAAGAAGGAAATGATTCATTTTATTGTAACTTTTGTAAGCTTTGGTTATGGAGGTTTATATAAGAAGAATAACTTCATCACCTATAAGTTCAAATTTATTTATTTTATCATCATTTCTTTTGACATAACATTTTCTTCCCAACGTCTTAAAGAACTTAAAAGCTGTAGGTCTTCCATACCATAGTTCATGTTCTATTTTGTCACTATTAACTCTTACATGGGATTAGTTCAGTATGTTGACTATCGTTTATACTGCTTCTTCCAAAAAAGTATAAGATGCTCTAGATTCATCAAGCAACGCAACAACCATTTCCTAAACAATTTTGTTCATTCTTTTTGTAACTCTATTTTGATGATAAGTTTTGGCTATAGAGAATTATCGTTTGATGCCATTTTGATCACAAAAGTCAAAGAACTCATCTAATTTGAATTAAACCCATCTATCAGATATAATACATTTAATTTTTTGATCGATTTGATTTTCAACCAAAGCCTTGAATATTTTAAATTTGCCGAAGGCCTTATCTTTAAATTTAAGCAAACTTACCGAACACATTCGAGGGTGGTCATCAATAAATACTATACAATATTTTTCATCTTAAGGAGATTTCTCCTTCATTTGTCCATATAAGTCTATATGAATCATCTCAAGAGGACTTTCTAAATAATACTCTTTGGGTTTTAATTGAACTCTTGATTGTTTAGTGAATTGACAAGATTTGCAAATGCCACCTTGAGGAGGTATGATATTTGGCATGTCACAAACAAATCCCTTCTTTCCTATTCTAACTAGTTGACTGAAACTGAGATGCCCAACCTCTTTTTGCATAACCAATTTTCTTAATACTTACTTGAATAATAGTGTTTAATGCCACCTTCTAATATATATATATATATATATATATATATGATTTGGAGTCTTGATTGCGTTTATTACTATTTCCCTTGTTTCCAATTCTTTAAGAATATATGCTTTCAACCTGAACATAATTTCATCTCCCTAGACACACATTTTACCAACAGTTAACAAGTTATCTCTTAATCGATCTACAACCAATACATTTTGAGCTTTGGTTTCATTATTTAAGACCATGGATCATTTTATTTTAACAACAGTAGGGTAATTATTACAAAAATGAACATTTTTCCAATTGTTAACTTCCTTAAAAGAAACAAATTTACTTTTGTCACCTGTCATGTGTCTCAAGCAATAACTATGAACATGCCACAAATTACCTTCATCACTTTCATATAGAGCCATACCACGCTTTTCTAAAGAGGGAGTCTTATTTTTCCATACTTTGGGAGAATCTGTATTTCATTCATCCGGATAAGAAGGTATCAATCTACTTCTAAATTAAATTTACTCGTTTCGAAAGTTGTTAGATATAAAACATTCAATTTCATCCAAAATAGGAGAGAAAAAATTATTAAAGCATTTTGTTGTCTTATTTAAATTGTACTCGGTTCTTGCTTCAATAGTATTGATAGTTTTGTATGCTACACATTGAATGGCTTTGTGACCATAATAATGAAAACAAAAGTAGTGACTATAGAAATATGTGTACCTAGGGATGAAGAATTCCGTTGAATGAATTGGCTCTTGATTGTAGAAATAATACCTCTCTGCTATTGGTTTCCTCCTTTATTTTATGTTTTCATGGCTTGATTTGTCTTGCTTTTGTTGAGCCTTTTTTCAATAACCATTGAATCCTTTTACGAGATTGGAATAACTCTTTGGACCTGTACCTATTGACATCATAGGATTTCAATCTTTGTTACTTTAATTCTAAGTTACATTATATCCAAGACCTTTCTTCAATAACGAAGAACATTGAAAATTAATGATATCCTTCAATGTTTCATATCACTTTGAAAACTTGATATTTAGATTTAGCTGATCTTTTTTTTCTCAAGCTCTTTCCTTAGTCCTATAATTTCACATTCCAATCTCTCGTTGTTCCTTTCATTTTCTTGCAGTTGTTTCCTTACTACCTCTATTCTTTTAGCCTCCTCTAGAAAAACCCTTAACTAGGTCATTTCTTTAGCAAAACCAGTCTCTTTATACATTTTGATTTCCTTTTGTTAATTATTGTTTATACTTTTGACTATGTCAATATCATTCAATGCATCCATTAAATCATTTGCATCACACTTATGCGATTCACTTACTAATTGATCATCAGAGGAAATGATGATTTTGTATTCATGATTAGAGTTAGAGTCATCATCTTCATAATTAGATGAAAAATACCTATTTTCATGAGAATAGAAACTTTTCTTTTTAGTGAAATTACTTTTCAAATTCTTCTTACAAATGCGCTTTCTCTTTTTAACATTGTCTTTGTTTGGACATTTAGTAGTATAGTGTCCAACCGTTCCACAAGCCTAACATTTAGATGGAATATTTCCTTTGAATTTTGTGGTCCACATTTTCAGTTTCCTAGAAAACTTTGCCTCTTCTTAATTAGGAATGTATCTAGTGTTTTATTGTAGTTTTGAAGGAAACTCCTCTCATTTTTTATTGGAAACCTTTTTTCCTCATTTGTAGACTATGAAAATCCCATGGAGTCTTTGTAGGGATAACTGACCCAAGTCCTGCATTTCTTCATTTTTAAAAACTTTAACAATGAAATTAGGAGTTAGTGACCTTAATACCTTCTCAACAATCATAAATCGTCAAAATTATAACCAAGACCATTCATAGTATTTTCTTCTTCATCTACTGTGAGCAAAAAGGTTGCCACTTTCGTCTTGATGCACTTTAAGAGTTTCATATTCAATTCTATATGATTGTAGCTTACCACTTTTTATGTTTGTATCCTTTTCATAATTCTTGACCAATTTGTCCCAAATTTATTTAGCGGTGTTATACTACATTACCTTCATAGATTATGATTCTTTAGGACCTCCCAGAATAGCATTGACTGCTTTGGCATTACTTTCGTATTGTTTCTAACTTGCATCATCTATTGACATGGATCTAGGGTATTGGCACACGCTTTCTACTACTCCCCATATATCATATGTAAGAGATTTCAACTATAACCTAATTATATAATCTAGAATGTGAAGTTTGTTCTGTCGAGTATATGTGGCTTGGTCAAGAAAACTTCGTCTTGGTTGCTCATTTTTCTGCAGCTTCCTTCTAGTGATCAAGCTATCTCTTGAAGGACATGTGCTCTAATACCAGTTATTAAAAATCTTGAGAGGGTGGGGTGAATCAATATTATATGAATTAGTATTTTTACTTTTTTTGTGATATTAATGAACAGTTGAGTTAAGCATCTCTAGATAACATATTTAAACAGTGAGAAGTATATGAACAAATATAAATCATAATTCACATCAATTGATCAACGAGCACATCATCACATAGAGACACCTGATCTTTAGGTGGGAAATCCAACTAGAAAATAACATTGTTTTTATTTTTTGCTTCATATTATGTTATTAATGGAAATTTGACACATCTCCCACTAGTGTAGGATTTCACTAGCGCGCAGGTTCTTACCTGCTGAAGGCTGTTAACTGCAATAAATTCTCCAACTTCTACTTGAAGGAATCCATTACTCCCTCTTACCTCTTGTGATCCACATTTCAAAATATTTCACACTCGAACAACCTATAAAAATCACTGGAAATCAACTACATCTTCCTTTAGATTCAGCTAGTAGTAGAACTCATTCAAAATTGTTAGAGTTTTCTGATATCCAGGGTGACCTGAATATGACTTAACGTGAAATTCCCACAAGATAAGCTTCTTAAGCTCACTATTGTATGACAGATAAATCCTATCCCTAAATCTCACCAAACCATCTGCTGTGATATGATAATCCACATCATTATCACCTATACCCTGTTGTTGTAACCTATGCTTAAGATGTTGGTAACTATCATCATATTTTCCTTCCTGTAAGATCTAATCCCATAAATGTGTCCCATATGAACTCATATCATCAATTTTATTTACATGTACTCTTCTACTAAGATAATCTGCAATGCTTTTATCCTTACCCATAATGTACCAAATCTCGAAGTCAAACTCGCTTAGTGTGGCCAACCATATAGCTTTCCTGACATACAAATTAGGTTGGTCAAACAAGTATCTCACCCTACTATGATCACTCATCAACACAAATCTCTTGCCAAGAAGATAGTGCCTCCACATCTTGAATGCATGAATGATCATTTCCAACTCAAAATCACAAGTCACATAGTTCTAATCATGCTCGTTTAATTTCCTTAACTTGTAGCATGCCAGTTTTCCCTCTTTCATAAGGAATCCACCAAATACTCTCTTGCAAGTGTCTATAGACACCACAAACTCTTTATTTGGATCTATAAAATTTAGAATTGGAGCATTTATAAGCAACTACTTCAACTTCTCAAAACTAGTTGTACATTTCTCTGTTCATTCAAATTTCTTTCCTTTCCTCTATAATGGTGTAATAGGATAAGAAATTTATGAGAAGTTTCTGATGAACCTCCTATAATCACCTACTAACCCCATGAATGATATGACCTCATCCACATTCCTAGGAGCTCCTCATTCCATGATAGTTATGATATTTTCCAGATACACTACTATGCGTTCATTGGAAGCAACATGCCCCAAGTAATGAACATCTATCTGAAAGAAATTGCACTTACTAAGTTTGGCATACAATTGATGCTCTCTCAACAGTATTAACACTGCTGCTAGGTGTTCTTCATCATCTTCCTTATTGTTAGAATATATCAGTATGTCATCATTGAATATTATCACAAACTTGTCCAAATAAGGATGCAATAGACTATTCATCAAGCACATGAAAGTAGTTGGAGAATTAATCAAACCAAAATGAACCACAAGAAAATCATAACTCCCATAACTGGTCTAGAATACATTCTTATAGATGTACCTTTATTTGATGAATACTTGATGATATCTTCGTCTCAAATCAATCTTTAAGAACATTGTTTCTACCATCTACTCATCAAATAAATCATCGATCCTCGATAATAAATACTTGTTCTTGATCGTTACCTTATTCAACTATCTGTAATCAATGCACAACCTAAGATTATTATCATTCTTCTTCACAATCAACATTGTTGTACCCCAAGGCGACCCACCTGGATTAATGTATCCCTTGTAATTAATTTCCTCCAACTGGAACTTTAATTCCACTATCTCTCAACTGCTCATCCTATAAGGTGCCTTTGATGTTGGTGATTATCCTAGTACCAAATAAACAAAAAAATTCATTGGCTTGTGAGGAGGCAAATTTGAAATATTTGTTGGAAACAAATCGTGAAACTACTACAAAACCATATATCTCTTCAAGACTTCTGCATCACCAACATCCTCACCTTTATCACTAGAAAAATTCACTACAAATAATACGCACCCTTTCCTACAACTACACTTTTCTTGCATAGTTGTAACCATTCTTACCAATGTAGGCTTCTTCTTACTTTGCAGTATCTTCTTTTCTCAATCATCATCCAAGCACTCAGTATCCTTCTCATAACAATCTACCTTGGTCCTGTGAAGTTGCAACCAATACATACTCAAAAGAATATTGTCTGATCCCAATGGAAACAAATTTATATGCACCGATATAGGCATACCATTGAACGTAAATGCATAATATCTTACCCAATGACAAACTATTTTATTAGTACCTGTATCCCGCTACATCAACCAAGAGTCTACATGCACTTCTTTTCTCAACCCACACTTATCCACTAGGTCGGGGTTAACATAACTATAATTAGACCTACGGTAAATAAAAATAGAAACATCTCAATCACAGAGCTTACTTTTCATCTCAATAATGGATTCCTAGTCATCTTCCCGCTTGTTACCAAAAGCTACATATATCTGAGGAATGCTATGTACAACATCCCAAACTGTCTGCACCTATTTATCACTATAGATCTGAGGCCTACCACCTTGATACAATAGATAATCCTTCTTGAGATGACCCTTGCCACATATCTAACACTAAAAAATCCCATTACCTATGTTCTACTTCTCTTTAGGTTGGGACCCATGTCCCTTCTCAATTACATAAAACTTCTTGTAAGGACCGACGTTCTCTTTCTCACCTGCATGCTGAGGTCTTCCCTATTTCGATGTACACTTAACTTTAGTATTATCATTCCCTTGCAAATCATGCTTAGACTCAGTATTACTCTTTGATTACTCATAACAGTGCTTCAACTTTCTAGTGAATTTTTCTCATGAATGAGGCTCATCATACTCAATATGGTCCTTAAATGCTAATGACAATCCACTGATAAGTCTTTTAAACTTTGTGTTATCATCCTTATGATATGTCACATACCTCAAAAACTGTAGGAACTTAGTCATGTAATCCTCATCTATCATAGATCCCATCTATAGCTTATAAAGCTATTTGGCCTTTTTGTCATTGTACCTCTCTATGAGTTATTTCTTCCTGAAGAGTCTCTTGAATTCATGTCAACTCAACTCCTCTGTCCACATGTACCTAACACACTTCACATCTTCCCATGAGATGTATGGCTTCCCTTTGAGACTGAAAATAGTTGTCCTCACCTTCATGTTATTTGTATATTTATGCATCTAAAACAATTTCTTCATTTCAAGCAACCATGCCTCTACATCTTACAGTTTCGTCAACTCTCCATCAAATGTAGGCAGCTTTGCTTTCTTGAATTTACCTAGAAAATATCCCCTATCACTCCTCATGTATGGAAAATAGCAATGATACCAATGATACTCATCATAACCACAACTAGAGTAGAACCCATATCCACTACCTCTCCTATCAAGTGTATCCAAGACCTCTCCTATCAAGTGTATCCAAGAACCTACCATCTCTGACTATGTCATCCCTACCTGACCTATGCCCTCTCTGAGACCTACTACCTTATGCCCCATTAATCTTGTTCTCTTGTCCATAACTTATTTTTGGTTGACCTTATCTCTACAAGTATGAAAAAATACAAAGGATAATTTCATTGACCTCTGCTTGTTTTCCCTGTGCCCTGGCAAGAAATTCTTAGGACTCAATGTTTCTTTCATCATCCACCTTGCAACTTCTGATCATTTCTGTTAGAAATCTCAAGGTGTTTTCTATGTCAACAGAGTACCCATCTCTTGGCTTCCCATTTGATCTGTAAGGAGAGTCTCATGAACTATAATCCACTATTTTTATAGTCATCTTTGATCTTCTTCTTCCTACAAACATACCATGTCAGATAACCAAATATAAAATAATCAACATACCTTAGTGAAGTTCAAGGGAGGGTATCTGATCTACAAAAGACATCCATCTTAGCATGATATGTATATATACATAATCATATCAATAAATTGACATCATGCATGATAAAAATAGTTTCATACAATGAACTCATGCACAAAAACCATAACCATGATAAGGCATGCATAACAAACACATAGACATTGACATGCATGTATGAAAAACATATTCCACCCATCTAGTCCAAGTATTTGAGCCAAGCTTTGGTACCAATCTGTAACCAACCACCCTGCATTTACCCACTTTAACTATCCTACCATTGTAAACATGAGCGCCGGCCTACTATAACATGACCTGAACTCCCAATTACAATTAAGGAAGTGGAGTCAACAAACTGAAACTTTACTAACCTTCCTGAGGAGCTACAAGACACCCAAGAGCTAAAAAACTACTCCAAGTGCCGAATCCCTAAGATGGATTGAATTTTAGTGTCATGGGCCCACACCTTCATGCATGATAAGGTCTCCGTGTGGTATAGAAATCTAGCCATATGGTTAATCCTGTAATGGTGCGGTTATGGCCAAAAACTTCCAATTTAAAGGGTGTAGTCACGAATTTTGAGCCACCATTTTAGGCTAGTCTTCAAACCATTTCCAAGAACTCAATGAGACTTTATAAAATGATAAGTAACATCAAGGAAAATCCATTCACATGAAAATTGATCAAGGACTTTACATAACTAATCATAACCATGACAGTCATGTCGTCAAACATATGGTGAACATGTAATCCATAGGTCATGAGTGCATATCTCAACATATGAGTTTGAAACTTCTCTGAGATTGACTAGGAGGGTATCATTCCCTCTCTTAATAGCTACAATAACATTTTTTAGCTCATGCATTCATTAACCATTCATCATCTAATCAAAACATATCAATAATATATTATGGAACCATGCTTATAACAAACATATAACCAGAATAATAACCATGATGGAACAACCATCAAATCCACATAATAATAAATACACGTACTCATAGATTTCAACTCAAAAATAAATATTGTTGACATATGAAAGGTCTGACCAAGTCATTGTTGAAAATAGTAACAAGAAATGCTATAAATAGCATTTCAGGATATACTCCAACTTTGCTGGAAATAGCAAAAAATAGAAATGCTAAATTTAGCATTGCTCTAAATAGCATTTCGGGATAGATTCCAATTTTAATTAGTCCCTGAATTAAAATTGAGAATTAAAATTCGAATTTGGCCTCAGTAGCTGTTTGAAAAATAATTAATTAATTCATCTTGAGTTAATTAGTTGTAGAAAATCAAACATGAAGTCTATGTGAGGACATGCAACAGTTATCCCATTGATTGAGGAATTTATCCATCAGTTAAAGAGAAAAGGATCAATTGTAATTAGTTGACTCAGTTAACTGGGTCAAGTCCAGTTAGATTAGCTCAAACAGTTTGTTAAATTAACTATGAGTTCAGTTAGTTAATCCATGCATGCATGTAACTGTTGCACTTCAAATAACTGAATATTCTCTCATAAATAACTCATGCATGTTAGTTCAGCCAGAGACCCAGTTGAGATCAAAGGAAGGCACAGTGTACTATCTGTTGGAGGACTTTTGCTATAAAGGAAACTCATCCATGCAAAAGGAATTATCTCCTTCAGGATTCCGCAGTTATTTCAGAGGTCAGTGGTGTGTGAGGTGAGAATCACACAGGTTGTAGCTGGAGGACCCAAGAGAAACTGTGCAAGTAAATAGGAGGCTTGGAGGACTAAAGGAAGGCATATGTGTTGTCTATTCTATTTATGAGTAGCATTGAGAGATTATACTGAGAGATGGATAGCTTGTGAGCTAAATCGTTATGTAATCCAGAGATATTTCCACTTGTATGATAATACAGAGATCAGGGTTTTTATCTGAGGCTTTCCCAAGAGTATTCTTCTGTGTCCATGTGTGATTGTTTCTTCTTCATCTGTTACATGTGTTCTATTTGATCTTGCTCAAAATCGATTAAGCTTCCGCAAAGTTTGATAGTAGAAGTAGATAAAGTCTTTTGCTTTAGTATATTGCATTATCAGGTGATCTACGATGAAATTTCTATAGTCAGGGACATCCATGCAACACCAGATGATAGATTGAGCTAAACAAAATCTTTCTTCAACAAATCACCCCCATGCCACATTCCAAGCATGAATGTGGGAACTCAAGATATAACCAACCAAGGATTCCCAAAGATTAAACCAACTCGATCTCACCAAAACCATTGAAGAGATCACATAAGTAAAAAAAAAAATAAACAACCATATATTCCTGAAGATTAAACCACCTCCACCCGTAGGCTACCATGATCATTCTAAAACCGGTCAAGAGATCACAATGCCCAAAAAAAACTTAAATGCCTCAGAGTTTATTCACCAATACCTTAAGGAATTTTCTTGTCTCCACCCACCTTTCTAGGGCTTCCCAAAGGTTAAACACCCTCCACCCCCAACCCTTGGGAATTTTCCTAATACCATTTCACCTGGTTCTAAAAGCATATGTCAATCCAAACCTCAGCCAAATAAAAGAACGACATCACCCAATGGCTATCTGAAAATGGAAAGGCAAGGATGAAACCATTGTCACACCTAGAAAAACCCATTCCAATGACAACAAGAGAACCATATACACAAATGCATGTATCATGTATTGACAATCTAGATAGGAAACATACATGCAACATATTTCCAGGAAGTCCTATCATTGAAGTAACTTGATCCAACCCTCTTTTCTTGTCCTTACTTTCCTTGTCCTTCCCTTCTCCAATGCTAGAGTGCTCCAAGAATTCTATATTTGTGAAATAGTATGAGAGAAAAAAGAGAGAGATCGAAACAATGAATTGACAAAAGATAAACCAGAAAAAGGTCAACAAACAAAAGTTGTGAACTGATCCTCAGAAGCCTTTTTATTATTAAGGCCTCTATTTTCTTCAATTTCCTTCCTTTAGTTTTCCTCTCATGCAAACCTATGACCTTTCATCTCCTTTTTCTCCTACTTTCCTTTATTTTCATAAATAAATGCCAGTTAATGCCTCTTTTCCTTTACTAATGCCTTTGCGAATTTACTTAGCCATAATAAATTGAAATTGACACCCACTACGATTCTTTTCCCAACATTCAGGTTGGAATATGTGTCCCATTACCTTAGTCTTATTTTTCCTTAATTAACTTTATTACATGAACATTTAACCTGGGGTTGTTATAGTCTGATATCTTGGATCATATTTTGTTGGTTTTGTTGCATAATATTATGATTGGTGAATTGGAAAATTGTACTTTCTCTTTGCTAAACATTTTATGACAAAAAAATAAGAAGAAGAAGTTAAAAGGGTTTCTCCCTTGCGAGGTTTTCCCCTAGTATTTGACCAAGCATAGGGTGTCTCTTATTTGTCTCTTATTATTCATTGCAATTACTGTTATATCTACAATTGTTATTGATCATTGGAAGACAAGATTGTGTTTAAAGATTGCTAATTGAAGATAAGAATTGGAATAAACTGATTGTAACAACATAAAACAATAGAAAATAAATAGCCCTTGATTCCTTTTCTCACTAATAAGTAGATAAAATATTTGACCTATGTATTTTTTATCAATTCTATGATATCTTGTAGGATTACATGAGTTTCTTGTGGCAATTCAAAAAATTGGGCAGAAACAAATGAAAAGGACATGGAAATGGTGAGATGATGTTATAAATGATGGGAAATGAAGGAAAATAATTTAGGGAGGCTTATCAACCCTTTTAACATTGTCTATCTTGATGTTATAAAACATATGACATGTAGGAGGACTTGTTTTAGCTACCCCACTGACTTCTTTTTGTGACACCTGAACATAAAACAAGGTGAGAAAAAACAACACACTTTTTTATAATATTTTTCATAATATTTTTCTTTCTTTTTGCATTCTTTATTTGAGTTCCAATAGGTTCCACGTGGAGGTTTTTAGCTAGTAGGTTTTCTCTAGGTGCCTCAAAGGAGGTTTTCACTACATATCTTTAAGATTATTTTTCTCTTTTTATTAGGCTCATAGGATGCCTCAAAGTGTTTTGTAGCTAATGATCCTACCTTAAAAGCCTCAAAGCATCTTTTCCCTTGAGGGTTTTCTTTTCTTTTTTTCTCCTTTTTCTCTTTTTCTTCTCTTCTTTCCTTTGTTAGTCAAAGGTTGGATGGATTGTATTCTCTAATGCTCTTGATAAAAATCACCTCTTTTCTTGTTCAAATAATAAGTTCGACCCTTGGGAGGGTCTTCTTATATAAATTTGGCTGGTAACCATTCGCCAAAAGTGGAATATGATCTTCATCTATTATTTTAATATGAACTAAACCATTATCATGGTTTCCCTTTAAAATACTTAAAGCTAGAGTGACACAAGAGGTCCTAATCACTTTCCTGGAATGCTCTAAGCTTGATATGCTTTTCATGTGTAGTAGGGCTTACACTCTATACTCTTGGAGTACATTTAATTACTGCAACATTTCTTCTTGTGTGTTGTTGATATCCATAACAAGTTGTGATTCCATTCTTAACGTGTTGTATTTAAAGTCAATAGGAAATAAGGCCTTATTTCAACATAGTATCTCAAAGGGGGTGGACCTAGTAATGGTATTCGAGGTGGTGTTATAGGCTTGGGTGACCTCAATAACATTTTCTGCCTATAACTTATTGTTGTTGTTGATTACCTTAGTTAGAGTGATTTCCAATTCTCTATTATTAACTACAACTTTCCCATTTTCTTGAGAGTGATATGACATAGGTTTCTCAAGTTAGATATGATGATGCCTCATGATTCCCTCTATTAGGGTCGAAATGAACTAGGAGCCTTGTTGTTCCACCATTTCTCTTGTGAATTCATAACCTGTAGAAGATATTTTCCCTCAAGAATTCAACCACCTTTTTCTTGATTTATACTTTTATGGCCTTCACCTCAACCCATTTAGTCAGGTAGCAATTGCACACAATAATGTCCCTATTTTGTCTAGATGGAGGATTAATATGGCATGTGATGTCCATGCCCCACTTCTCAAATGACTCAAAATTCACATAGGGTAGTAGAGGTCTATCATCCTTCTAGGTAGGTTTCCCCATCCTTTCGGATGAATCACACTATGCTTTATATCTTGGGGCATATTTGAGAAGGGTTGGCTAGTAGTATCATGCTTTTAGAATCTCGTGTGTTGTCTTCCTTGTAGAAAAATCGCCCCCATTGGGTCATCATGACATGCTAAGAGAAGTTAAAAAACATAATCCTCCCTCACACATCTTCTAATGATTTGGTCATGCCCAAAACTAAAGTGGTTACCCCCAATCTAACTGTAAAAGGAACTTTTCCTTATGATTTTTATTTTTCCTTTTGATGATAAGTGGAGAGGAAAGTTCCCAACAACTAAGAAATTGGTTCTATTATAACACCATGGAGATAAGAGTGATATGGAAAAAAAATGATTGCAAAAGAGTAGGTCAATGAACATTTCTTCATCCTTTGCAGAAAATGTTACCCTTGAAGGAAAATATGCAACAATGTTCTATTTTCCATGTTTGTCAACAATAGTTAAACCAATTTGTTATAGTAGTAGTAACCATCTAATTATGTGAGAATTTACATACCATTTATTCATAAAATAATTAATTGTTTTGATGGTTAGTATATACAAAGACTTGATAGCCATTAATATAATGCCTAAATTTGTTCAAAGAATGTATAAAAACTAAGAGATCTTTCTCATAATTCTATATTTCACCTCAGCTTTGGATAAATACTTACTAATGAAATAAATCACATAAGGAAATTTTCCTTCATGTTTCCCTAGTGCTACCCCTACACCTTTATTTGATGCATATATATGGATTTAGAAGGGAAATTTCCAATTTGGACATCTAAGGAATGCCACAGTAATTGGTTTCTCTTTGATTTCCTCGAATTATTTTTGACATATATCTCTCGAACAAAACTTTAAATATTTTTTTAGCAAAGAAAACAAAGGTGAAGCCATCATACTGAAATCCTTGATGAATCTTCTCTAATATCGAAAAGTACTAAGAAAATTCCTAACATCTTTCTGCTTTTGAGGAATGGGAACTTTTTTAATGATTGTTATTTTCTTAGGATCTATGTAAATTCCTTTTTCAGAGAGAAAATGACCTAAAACCATTCCTTTCATTTACAAAAAATAAGAACTTTCCAGTTCTTAAGGAGAGATTCATCTATATCAACTTCTACAAAACTTTTCATAGGTTGAAGAGAGCTTCTTGGAAACCATCCCCATAGGTTGTAAATCATCCATGTAGACTTCAACATAATCATGTACAAGGTTAGAGAAAATACTCAATACTACCTCTTGGAAGGTAATAGGGTCATTACACATGAGAAATGGAAGAAATTTGTAAGAAATTGTTCCCCACAGACATGGAAAAGTGGTTCTATATTGAAATTTAGGGTTGATTTGGATCTAATTATACACATTGAGTCCATCTAGAAATGAGAGGAAAATGTTTGCTGCAACATCATCCAAAAATCAGTCAATAAAAGGGAAAGTGAAAAGGATCCTTTTGGGTGCCTTTATTAAGTTCTCTATAATCAACACATATTCACCATTTGTTATTTTTTTGGGGGACAATAATGAAGGAATATACCATTTCACTATACAAGATTGGATAGGTGAATCCACACCTAAGAATTTCTCCAATTCTTCTTTTACAATGTATTTTACTGTAGGGTTCATTTTCCTTTGTGGCCAATGAAGATGTTTGTGGTCCTCTTTGTTGTATATATGATGAGTTCAAAAATAGGGATTTACTCTCTTCATTTTATTATAATCACATGCAAGGGAAACAATATTTTGCCTCAAAATAGTGTGTAGAGTTTATCCTCTTGATTAGTTCCAAGAAAGGGGTCAATTTTGAGATTTTTGGAAGGGTTGATTTCTATGATTTTTATAGTATATTGGTTAGAACCAATAGTTATCAAATCTACCCATTAACTATAGTGAGAATAGCTAGGGTGCCTCTACATTCATCTTTGAAGCCATCAATATTCATGGTAGAAAGATATTTATTTTGCAGAAAAATGTTAATAAGATTATCTTCATCTAATTGTATACTGCCAATGGTGGTTTTGAATCTACAAATATCATAGGAATATGATATATAAATGTCTTCTCCTTATTCTCCTGGTACCAAAACAATAAGATCATTCTCAATTAGAGGTTGAGCAGTGGGATATAATACAAGATATTTTTTACACTTCCCATTTAATATTGTCATATTTCCAACCCTAAAGTTGATGTAGGCAATAAGAGTGGCCAACCAAGGTATTCCTAAGATAAGATGGTATTCATTAAATGTGGTATCCTTTAAGGATAAGGAAATATATGGAATATTTCCAGGAACCACTGGAAGTCACGACACCCTCAATGATGCCTTCAGGTGTTAATATGGATCTATCAACAAATTGTTGCACTTTGGTGGTCTTACTTAAGGATCCTTGGAGATTTACATTAACCATAGTATCCTTGTTCATGAAATTTATTATAGCTCCCAAGTCAATTAGAGTGTTAGGAACTACAATATTATTGATGTGAATATGCACTACCATGATTCCAGGATCTAAATACTTTGCAATGATTCACTTCCCAAACATAAGATTAGTTAGATGCCCTACGATATTGATAGTAGGGGAATCTCTTTTCCTTTTCCCCAACCTTTCAAGGTATCCCTTTTATAAGAATGTTTTGTGTATAGGAAGAACATGATGGCTTGTAAGAGGGGAACATTAAAACATAGACTTCTAAATTCTTGTACAAGTTCATCTTCTTCTGGGGTTTGTGCATTGTGAGTGGTTAAACATTTAGGATAGGGAGGTTTGTTGACTTGAAGTGTAGGCTCTTCCTCCCCTTCTTATAGACCTTTTGTTGGAGAAGGTGGGTGGGTATTAATAGTGAAATTTTTAGACGTGAGGTTGATATATTAAATTTCCATAGCGTAATTTGGGTAAGAGGTTTCTCTGCTCTAGACTAGTTCCCCCTATTTTTGTTAGGATTCATGTTTGGTTGAGCAACCATTTGAGGTAGTTTTGGAGGATTTTTTGGGATAATTTTAGTTGAGGAAGAGGAAGAATTAAGGTAAATGGTTGGGTTTCATTAGCCCTTCATCCTAAATATGGATTACTCCATTGAGGAGGTTGGTGTTGATATAACTAAATAGGAGGAATGGCATTTTGAGGAGTATATGACGATAAAGTGGGCATAGATGAAGGTGAAGTGTTAGGTGGATACAAAGGTTGAAAATGTAAATTATAATTTTTAATGAAAGATGAGCGGTATTTCATACCTTCTTGATACTATCTAAGGCCTTATGGGCACTTTTGATTGACAAGGAAGAGATGTTCCATGACTCCTTTTTGCTCCTTGGTACAAAGCTATAAAACTTGGAAAACATGGACATTTTTTAGTTGAGTGATTTTATTCACACATAAAACATATCTCTACGACATCTATGGGGCACTCATTCTTAGGATGTCTTTCAGTGGATTTAGGGAGAGATATGGCTAATGCCCTTTATGCTTCTTCTTGCTTTTTTTTTTTGTAGTGTACCCATATACATAGAAAAGGCATGTAATGTATCATATTTTAAATCATCTAGCATACCTCCTATCTCATTCTTATTAATTGTGGTGGAGGAAGAGGGATTTACCAAACCCTTATTTGTCTTACCTCCTTTTCTAGCATCTCTATAATGATTTTCAAATACTATTTTGATCTCTTCATAGTAGAGTTAATAAATATCTACATCCGGGATAGAATGTTAAGGGTCTCCATTACTTATTCTCTGAGTCCCCATAAGAAGATTAATTCCAAGGAATATGGATCTACAGTGAAGTTATGTTCTCTCATGTAATTTAATTGAAATATTTCCTCAAAAACGTTTTGGGATTCATTTACTCCTTGAGTCATTTAAAATATTTCATCCCTTGTGTCTCTTGCTCTACAGTCCCTATACTTGGTTCTAAAATCTTGTTGCATATGTCCCCATGAAGTGGTGCTACCCCCTTCTAGGATCATAAACCAATGAACAGTTTCATCCTTGAGAGTAAGGGGAATAATTTGAGCTTGTGCTCATATATTGTGTAAACATTTGTCGTACAAACTACAAAAATTTCAAACATGAAATTGTATGGGTCTTCAATAGCTAATCCATGGAAGTTTGGGAGAGAAGATGGAATAATATTTTTCATTTTTATCTTCCATTTTTATCCTTGATAGGAAAAACTTCAAGTTTCCTATTTACAACGATGACTTTAGTCAGTTGCAAAGGTACTTCACATTCAATAAGATCCCCAAAAATACTCACTTACTCTCGTAAAAAGGCCTCAATATCCTTTGTGGTTAGAGTAGGAAGTTTACAGTCATCAAAATAAGATTGGATGTTTGTGGAAGTGGAGGTTTATTGTGAAACCTTTCCTATGGTATCCTTGATTCTTTGAGACATAAAGAAAGAAATATAATTTTTGTACATTTTCTTAAACAAATGCTAATGCTAATGCAATGCATTTTTTGTTTTCCTAATGATAAATTCCTAATGCATCGTTTTAGTTTTGTAGAAATTAAAAGAAGTCAATCAACCAGGGAATAAAATAGTGCATACTTTGAGACCTCCTTAACAAAGTCACCAATAATTTGTGACCATCAAAATTGCAGTAAGAATGTTGTAACTCCCAAGGATCTTAACTTTAATTTTCAACCTAGAGTTCATACAAGCTTAAGAGAGGTTAGAAATATGAGTGCAACATGTATTATTTTCTTCTTTTGTTGACTTTATGCAAGTGAAAATCAACTGAGTATAAGTTAAGATATGCATAGACCATTTTGTTGTTTATGCTACATGAAATATTTAGAATTATAGGAAATAAAGAACAACAAGAAAATCTATACTATCTGAAGGAAAATGAATAAATCCAATTTAATGATGTTGAAATAAATGAGGGTATAATATACTTTTCATTGAAAACAAACATTCAAGTGAAATAAAGCATAAAACGTCAAACCCTAGTTGGATATAAAATAAGATTTTTTATACAACTACTATCTCGAAGGATATATGATGTATCTTAGCTTCTAAATTCCATCCTTAAGATTAGGTGTGTTGTAACATGTCAAGAAATATTAACGATGCTTTATATGTAAATCAAGATGAGTTTTTGATGCAAAACATGGGGTCCTATTAGAGTCCTTGTTTTGATACATGAGACAATCTAGTGAGCTAAAAAATGGACTATAGATGTTGTTTGAAGGAAGGATGAGCTAAGGGGAGTCTAAAAGATGGTAAAAAGTTATTTTTCATAGCCTTATTCCTTTGATGGAATGGTTTATTCAACATATGGGCAATAGTAGGGCTTCCTTTAGCTTTTAAAAAGATAAAACTATGTAGTAACAACATAGAACAATGAATGCAAACAAATCAAAAAACAATAACTAGGATAAAATAATGCATGAAAAATTAATGTAATATATATAAAATATCTACTACTCAGTATACCAAAACATTATTCATAATAAGACTTGTAAGAAGGCTAATTTATTAACCCTTCCAAAAAATAATATTCAGAAATGAGATTACAAAAATGACTAACTAAACTAAAGAATGAAAAATAAGAGTACAATGACGGCTCTTGAGAAATTAGGTTGGGATATAAACCAAGGAGGCTGAGATACTTGAAGACATAATAGTATAAGAATACAAATTCCTTTCATTGATTAGAAAAAGCACATTTACATAAGAAATTACAGAACTAGAACTTCCAGACTGATGCATTCACTTCAATACTATTGAATTTTTGTTTAAAAAAATTGAGTCCTAATGGGCTACTTGAGGCACTTATTTATACAAAATGGCTAAGGGGAAGTTACCTTGAGAGGAGGAATGTTGTCACTCCAAAATCCTTAGAAAATAGGATCTTTCCCCTTTAGTGGTATCACGAGTACATGGAGGGGTAATAAGTGCTTTAAGCCAGCCAAGTTTCGTCATCCTACAATACGGGACAAGGCCCAAATATATCTCAGACTAGTTATCATCATGGTTTTTTCCAAATATCCTCAATATCTTGCATCATAAAAACATTAGGCACAAAAAGTATGATAAACATCTATAACCTTCCTAAGAAGTTATTAAAGCTCAATAAATATGTTATCAAGTGCATAAGGAGAGGATTAATCTGCCCTCGAAAGGATAAATGGGCCTTATGTTGTACTTAATTATGAGGCCCATCACCTTACATTAAAGAGTGGGGTGGCATCACCACCTACCCATGCACTCACACATGCAAATAGCCTCCTATGTATACAACACTATTATGGACGGAATAACCTTCAAATGGAGCTCACACATTTATAGTTGTGGCTCTAAGTTTCCTCTTTTGTTCAACCGAAGAATATTTACTACAGGTAGGAGATTTTGCCTATGATGAAAACCTTCGTATTTCACTAGGAATTTGAGACCTTCATCCCTTAGGATTGGACTTTATCAATAGTTGTAAGTCTATAGGATTTCACACCAGGTGCAAGGACGGCGTTGCAAAGGAATTTCATCTAGGAATTCATGTCATCCATTATAAGGAGGTATTCGAGCATTGTTTCTCTAAGCCTAATGTGCCATTAGGAAATAGGTAACACTTCTTATGTATAACATTTTTTAGACTATGAATTTTTTTCTTTTTATAGGTAACATTCAGTTGTTGGTGTGTAACGTGATCGAGTGGCATTAGAAGCTCTAGGACTAATCTAGTTTATTTCATATCTAATCAATGCCCAACACCTAAACCTAGTTTTGGATTCTCTATGTCTGTCAGCCCACTCTATCATTCAACTTGTCTAGGCCTGCTCCTTAACCCTCTTATAAGCTCTCCCTTGGTTGAGTCTTTTTTGCCCTTTAGTGTTTTGCCTCCTTTGGTGTCCTTTTAGTTTTGTAGTTGGCTTACTCCTCATTGTCATTCCATGTCAAAGAATGATATCCTAACAGGAGTATTAAGGTCATGACCATTTAAGCAGGCCTCAAGCCTAAACGCCGGCCCAATATGCTACCAACATATTCCACTCTACCACCCCCCTTGAAATCTAGGTAGAGATTCATCAATGAAAATCTTTAACCACAAATGATCATTGGGCCTAGTCAGACTAAAAAATCCAAACGAAAGCTTCTAGTTGTGTACCTAATCCTAATCACACTAGGGGATGACACCATCAATTTTTTAATTTCATTACTCTTCATTAGCAATTGAAGATGTTGTTGGGTCAAGTGCTCAAAGAGAAATATAAGGATCACAATGAGATCATGGCATACCTCAATGAAATTCAGAGATTCCAACACCACTAATGATTCTTCGTGGTTAACCTTAATGCTCGCTTGGAGCGTATGAAAAGAGAAATCTAGTATGGCCTTAAACCCCTAGTATATATGTGTATTTTCTTCAAATTTCATAATAAATTGTTTATTAGTAAACTAGCTATAACAACATTTAATTTTAAAATGTTTGGATATTAGTTCTACACATAAACAACCCTCTCCTTGTCAATTTAGTTTCCCTAATAGCTAATCACAACCCTAAATAAATAAAACATTAAACTGTGTAAAGCAATAATTATGATCGAATAGAATTTTAATTAAAAAAAATAAAAAATAATATAGGGAGATAAATAATATAAATTTTAAGATAAATATAAACAAAAAACACAGCTTTAAAATACATGGCGGAAAAAAATTAATATAATTTTATATTACATATAAGTAAATTATTAATAATATATTGAAGAAGTTACAATTTTTTGAACATTTACGAGTTTCTATTTTTCATTTCAGAGAATACTTTTATTTTTCAGACTTCATTATTATACCTGCCGAAGCAGGTATTATAGCGATCTATATCGCTTTGACTACAAATTAATTTCGTTGACTTTTTTTATATCAACTGCTATTCAATAATTTAACCAAAGTTTTACGCAAAAAGTGAATTTTTAAAATCATTTAAATATTTTTCGATGGTTTTCATTGGCTATTCAGCTTTGGGGTCTTATTGCCGAGGTCAAATTTGCTTTTAAGCGAAATTGGGCTTTTAACCAAAGTTTTTGTGGTCTTATTGCCGACGTCAAATTTGCTTTTAAGCGAAATTGGGCTTTTAACCAAAGTTTTTGGAGTATTATTTTAATTTGGGTGGACTGAGTTATTTACCAAATTTTTTTAAACTAGTTCCAGTGGAGCGTGCTGAGCCACCTACAGGATCATGGTTTGCGACAGCTGGTGTTCATTCACTAGGGACCAGGCGGGTATCATCTTCATTGGACACGTAGCATCTGTTTCGGGGATGGTTCTCAGATCATGAACACATGGTCTTCACATGAACTTGCAGGTTCCATTCGTATGATTCGTATCGTGTCATAACTCCACAGACATCTTCAACTCTCTATCTCCTCCGATCGTATATAGGGGCATTTTCCTTCTGGGTCAGGACTTTCACATCAGTTTTTTTACGATTCTCTTTCCATAAAGACCTTAGTGCACTAGTTGAGGATTTTATTTTCTGGGTTGATATTTGGCTCTAGGAAGTAGGTTTCATTTACAGTTCTGCGAACTTGTAGATGAATATCTTAGCCGAGGCCATATTGTTTCGGGGAAAGTTGGTTTGATATTTTTAGCGTAGAAGTCCTGTAGGGTATACTGATCTCTACCAGTCTATCATCATTTCCCTGTTCATTCTGATCCTCGACACCTGCATTGGGTTTTATTTTAATTCTATATCATTTAGTTTCGATCATATTCGGTCTGTTGTGTGCAGAAAAATGCAAAGCTAAGAAGGTAAAGTGGGCATGAAGGTTTGCGTTACAGGAGCAGGAGGGTATATCGGATCATGGCTCATCAAGAATCTTCTCCAGAGAGGCTACACTGTTAACACCACCCTCAGGAACCCTAGTATGTAATACAGTTTCTTTCGCCGCTATCTCATAAGAAATTAGCTGCTATTAATTAGTCAGTTTGTTCCCCACTCTCTGATAAGAAATTAGGTATGAGCTATTCTCGTACTTTTGTGCATGTAGAGGACAAGGCAAAAACTGGGCCTCTGCTGTCGCTGCCTGGTGCTGCAGACAGACTGAAGCTCTTCCAAGCGGATTTAAGCGAAGAGGGTGCCCTTGATTCCACGGTGAAGGGCTGTGATGGGGTGTTCGACGTGGCCAGTCCTATGGACTTCTCCAAGCCTTCTGAGGTACTTTTTATGCATAAATTTCTATTAACATTTGATTTGTGAAGTATGAAAGGTATTAAAAGGGATTTCACAGCGTATAAATTTTATATTTCTTGTGTATTCATTAATTTTGATCTTGATTTATGAAATTTAACTTGTCTTTCTCAAAAACTTTTGAGAGATAATCCTGATAAAAAGTACAAAATTATGGGACAGGATGATTTTGTTCAGCCTGCTTTGAAAGGGGTATTGAATGTATTGAAATCCTGCTCGCGCGCTAAATCGGTTACGCGTGTGGTTTATACTTCCTCGGTGGCAGCAGCTTGTCCTCTGACTGAAGAAGGGGAGCTTATTACTGGCTCCACTCTCGACGAGTCAAACTGAACTCCAGTTGAATTCATGCGCAGGAAAGCCGACCCTAATAGTGTACGTATAGACAGTGTGAGTAGTATGGTTGAATTTACATCTCAAATATGGTGTAACTTACATGTTGTGCTTATCATACGTGTAGTTCTATTGCATATCCAAGACTTTGGCAGAGAAAGCAGCCATTGAGTATGGGTTAAATAGTGGCCAAATGGAGGTTGTGACAATTGGACCCGGTTACGTTGGTGGGCCAGCCATTATCTCAACATTTCCGTACTCATGTGGGTTATTATTATACCCCATTACAAGTAAGTAATCTTTTTGTTATATGTTCGTTAAAATGCTCAGGTCTTTGCTATGGGACTTCTTTCTAAAGGTGAAACAAGCAGACCAGCAATAGGGAGCAGGCCAATGATAGCTCACTTTTATTTGAGTTGAGGAGAGGGTTTGGCAGAAAAATATGTAAATTACTTTGGTTTAAAACACTAAGGGCAGCATGACAATTTCGGTTGAAAATGTTACAGGCAATTATGAAGGATTGGAGTTGAATAAGTCATTTCTGGGATCAATACCTGTGGTTCATATCGAGGATTTATGTGAGGCTCATATATTTTTGATGGAGCAACAAAAAGTACAAGGTTGACATATTTGTTGTGTTTCCTCTCTCACCGTTTCTCAGTTAACAGCTTTCATCCATAAACTCCATCCACATTTCACTCCACAATTCAAGTAAGTAGCTTCTCCCATCATGTAAGTTCTTTTTGTTATATTTTTGTGAAATTATATTGATATAGAAGGTGAGGAAACTTCGTTTCATGGCAGAAGCGACGGTGAAGATGATAATGTTGTTCATACCCTATCCCAAAGTATTTTAACTGGTGACATGTTATGAAGAAGCACACTCAAATGATAATGATGGTAACAGCAAGTGTTTGGAATTCTTCAACTTCGTTTCAAAGAAATTCGAGAACCGTTGTATGAACCTAACAATTTGATTTCATCAAGGCTATTTTATATTTCGTTTGTGGAAAAGGTGAAATTAAAATGAAGATTAACCATGAATATTTTGTTATTGTAGTGTCGTGTCACTATCCGATTAATCTATTTGATTCTGTGTGGGTCATTGATTCTATTGAAAGGCTAGGGATCGATCTCCATTTCAAAAGGGAGATCAAAGATGCATTGGTTTACAGGTACTCAAAACAATTCACTTCTTGATACCTCATTAGGGCCTCATTTTAATAATATTTAAACTAGACGAGCGACATTTGAATGATAGAGGCATTGAATGGGTGAGATAGAATCTTGATGTTGATATTGATTTTACGGCCATGGGACTTCGAATGTTGAGATTGCATGGAAACAATGTATCCTCAGATAAATGAAAATTTTGATGTAGAGAGCTACACTTAGTTGGGAATTGTGCCAACAAACAAGTCTTTGATTCCATTCAAGCTATTGAATTGTCTAACCAACATTCCTCAACAGATGTTTTAAAAACGTTCTATTGTATTAATGCTTGTATTTAAAAAGACAAAGTAAAACCTCCCTTTATGTAATCTTGTGCATAGTAACCAAAGTTCTTTTCTAAGAGGAAAAGCCTCTAAATTCCATATTTTTATAGTTGTAATTTGAATTTAATATCATTGAAATGCTGTATAACAGTAATTTAAATTCAATATCATTGAAATGATGTCTGTGTCATGTTAATGGTAAAAAATGATTCACACTGGTGTGTTATTCAATGATTTACACTAATCATTTTTTCAAGCTAGTAATCTTAACAAAGCCCGATTGCGCTAGACATGCCCCTCCATCCCTGTATCTTATTTGATGTATCGTGTTACAGGTAGGAAATATATTAAACTAGTTTTTATTTTGTAAATTTCTTTGACTAGCGGTTGAGAGGCACTAGACACTTTAAAACAAGTTTTTTTTATTTCATGAATTATTTTAATTTATTAAAATATTCTTATATCATGTTTAATGTCTTCTAAATAAATGGTTATGCTATCCTACATCCATATTTAACTATCTGCAACCTTATGGCTCCTGCTTGATGTTTTTCATTTTTTCACTTTTTCTACTTGAGACGAAATCTAGAGATATGCATATGTCATTGCTTTGTTTTAACAATATCTAACACCCTAAATCTAACACCTAACACTCTTATATTTTCGGTAAGTATACCATGTGCAACGAAAACTTGTTTTTAAAGAAGAATAATATATTTTGGTTTGAATTTTGCATAAACATACACTCAACCTTTTTACATATTACTTTAAATGTTCCAACGCGACAAAAATAATCAATATTTTATTTCAATTTCTATAATCAACTTCATTTAATAGAAATCCATAAACTAATGTTAGAACCTTTTTACATATTACTTTAAATGTTCCAACGCGACAAAAATAATCAATATTTTATTTCAATTTCTATAAGCGACAAAAATAATCAATATTTTATTTCAATTTCTATAATCAACTTCATTTAATAGAAATCCATAAACTAATGTTAGAACCTTTTTACATATTACTTTAAATGTTCCAATGCGACAAAAATAATCAATATTTTATTTCAATTTCTATAATCAACTTCATTTAATAGAAATCCATAAACTAAT
>APFE030172526.1:59481-86682 GCA_000404065.3 Pinus taeda
ATTACTTAACATATGTCTTGGAATAATTTATTTAAATTTTGTGTTATATATTTTTGAAAAATATAAGGTTCAAACATTTTAGTCATACTTATAGTTTACTTCTAATTGCTTATCTCCTTTTAAAGTTGATATCAAATTATATTGTAGTCATATGCATGTCAAGATATCTTATTTATGATTGAGAGTGAGTAAAATATTTTTATCACATTAAGTTGTAATATCAACAACAAATCTGTTACCATAGTGAAATTGGGATTTTTAATGTTTTATAATGTACTTAGGTAAAACTAACAAAAAAGGGATATTAATATATTATTATTATTATTATTGCCTACAATGTTTTTCTATTTAGAATTATTTGATTTCATTTTAAATAAGACACATGTCAACTCTACAACATAGATGAAATTACACTTTACAGTAAAATGTCTTTCTTGTTGCAACAAAATTAAAAATATAAATATTATTCTTAGTTACAATTAGCATAAATCCATCTTAAATATGTATCAACCAAGAGCCAATAAAAATCATAGTAACAAAATTATATAAATATTATTCCATATTATAATTAACTTAAATCTATCTTAAATTTGTATCAACTAAAAACCACGAAATTTATTCCTCTTAGAAAAATAAACCATAAATTACTTACATTTGCTCTAAATTTTTTGCAAACCCCTTGAGTTTAATACAGTCTTCCTTAAAATTGTGAATATATCCTTTTACTCGAAACTATTATATTTCAATATATTAAGTTGGAAGTTATAAATATCGTATTTTTACTATCCATCCAACATGTATCAATGTATAAACCATTGTGAATGTATTTTTCCATTTAACATAGAATCCTTTTTTTAAATTTTATATCAAAATTTCTATTTAATAAATTAATTTTCCAGAATAAGTTAACAGAAATATATATTTAATGTAAAGATAGATATTAAAACTGAAAACAAAGTTTCATTTAACCTATACAATAGAATAGGTTAAAAGAAATACATATTTAATAAAAAGATGAATATTAAAATTGAAAACAAAGTTACGTGTAGTGATATATATTTAATGAAAAGATAAATATTAAAACTGAAAAAAAGTTTCATTTAACCTATACAATAGAATAGGTTAAAAGAAATACATATTTAATAAAAAGATGAATATTAAAATTGAAAACAAAGTGGCGTGTAGTGAATTTGTAAGCCACTTGTTTCAGTATTTGCTTAGCTCGCTGATTTAAAGAGAGACTTATAGATTGAAATTAAAATGGATTTAGGTTGGATATTATTATTAGGAAATAGGTGATATTTTTATTTTATTTGTTTAATTTCAAATTTATTTTTTTTGATATTGAATATTTTGGTTATATATAATATTAAAATATTTTATTTTATAACATATATATATGAATTTGATATCAACATAAATTAGTTAACATATGTTTTGGAATAATTTATTTAAATTTTGTGTTATATATTTTTGAAAAATATAAGGTTCAAATATTTTAGTCATACTTATAGTTTACTTCTAATTGTTTATCTCCTTTTAAAGTTGATATCAAATTATATTGTAGTCATATGCATGTCAAGATATCTTAGTTATGATTGAGAGTGAGTAAAATATTTTTATCACATTAAGTTGTAATATCAACAACAAATCAGTTACCATAGTGAAATTGGGATTTTTAATGTTTTATAATGTTTTTAGGTAAAACTAACAAAAAAGGGATATTAATCTATTATTATTATTATTATTATTGCCTACAATGTTTTTCTACTTAGAATTATTTGATTTCATTTTAAATAAGACACGTGTCAACTAAACAACATAGATGAAATTACACTTTACAGTAGAATGTCTTTCTTGTTGCAACAAAATTAAAAATATAAATATTATTCTTAGTTACAATTAACATAAATCCGTTTTAAATATGTATTAACCAAAAACCAATAAAAATCATAGTAACAAAATTATATAAATATTATTCCATATTATAATTAGCTTAAATCTAGCTTAAATTTGTATCAACTAAAAACCACGAAATTTATTCTTCTTAGAAAAATAAACTAGAAATTACTTACATTTGCTCTAAATTTTCTGCAAACCCCTTGAGTTGAATACTGTTTTCCTTAAAATTGTGAATATATTTTTTTACTCGAAACTATTATATTTCAATATATTAAATTGGAAGTTATAAATATCGTTGTTTTACTATCCATCCAACATATATCAATGTATAAACCATGTGAAAATTCTTGATAACATTGTCACTGGGACCAAAACACCCATCACACATATCAATGTATAAACCATTGAACTTTCATGATAAAATTGTCACTTGACCGAAACACTATGCGTGTGATTCATATATAAATTTATCATTATTATTTTAATATGGTATATTTGTTATTTAGTAAAAGTAAATTACTCAATTCATTTTGATGTTTGGTTTAATTTTTGTTTCAAATTTGAATTTTATAAAAAATATTTAGAGATGAGAATATTTATAATTTATTAAGTTTTATAATTGAATAAAATTATATTTATTTGAAAATTTGTTTTTCCATTTAACATAGAATTCTTTTTCTCAAAATTTATATCAAAATTTCTATTTAATAAATTTTTTCCAGAATAGGTTAACAGAAATATATATTTAATGAAAAGATAAATATTAAAACTGAAAAGAAAGTTTCATTTAACCTATACAATAGAATAGGTTAAAAGAAATACATATTTAATAAAAAGATGAATATTAAAATTGAAAACAAAGTTGCGTGTAGTGAATTTGCAGGCCACTTGTTTTAGTATTTGCTTAGCTCGCTGATTTAAAGAGTTCGATGAACTTTATTTATTTTTCGCTTCAACCGGTTTTGCTACACAAAAAGCTCCACACTGTTTTCTATGCGGTGGCACCCCGACACGTGTCCACCACCAAACAACTTTGTCTTCTATAAACCTCTTTGATTTGTCCTCAACGTCCCAATTCTCTGCCCACAACGCGCTCCGCCAATGTATTCATTCTTGCTTATTTATAGCCCTTGGCCCCGTTTCAATGCCCTTTTCGTACCCAAAAACCGATTCACACTCTGACGATTAAAACATTTTGTGGTCTATTGTTTAGCCTTTTATACTAGCTCGCCTCCCAAACGTTATTGTTGCATTACAGCTAATCACATGGTAGATAATTCCTCTTTGACTATTGCAGGTGAGGTAATATTTAATTATTTCATTTCACATCAATATATTTTCGTTCAACATGGTTTTGTCAAATCAATTATTGTAATGTGCAATGTCCATATAAAATAGGTTTGCTCGGCTCCTCAACTTTTAAAAATAAAGTTGACCAATAGGTTTGCTCGGCTCCTCAACTTTTAAAAATAAAGTTGACCACAATAGTTTATAGCAAAGGCTATTCGTTTGAGGTTTGTATATTCCCGGAATATTTTTATAGTAACGAGGTTTATTGTTAGTTATTTTTCTTTAAATTTTAAGTTATTTCTCAAATTTGGCATAAATAAAATTTTATTTTTAGGCCGATAGGCTTTTCTTTGAAAGAGACTTTCGTCGTCTTTTTGTTTTTGATGTTGACACCTGGCGTCCACATTTGGCGGGCATCTGTCGTGCAATATCTGTTTATTCTCAGCGATTTCCGAGAACTTCCTACTTTGTTCCACCATATCCATCCGTTTGGTAGCATTATTGTTGGGTGGCATTATTGCTCAACTCTCTCCAAAACCCAGTTATGCGGTGCACGATCAACAAATTCGTGCTTTGAAAACCCTATTTTGCGGTGCACACACATTTGTGGCTTGAAACCCCTGTTCTGCGATGCACGGTCAACAAATTTGTGCTTTGGAAACCTTGTTCTGCAGTTGACGACCAATTAAGATGTGCTTATTCCATGCTTCCATGACCTTACCAGCATTGTTCTTGGATCAAACTTCTTCAACAAACGGACAGCCCTGTTTGACAATCTCACAAAGTATAGCAGTGTTCAAACTAAAGAGCAGCCTGGTTTGACAATCTCACGAACGGAGCTAGAAATCGTGAGCCGGAGCTATGTTTAGAATACATCTGCACAACATCATTTCTTCCAGGTCAGGTCCTTCTTCAACTACTTTGTTTCCCTTTCCTTGCCATATCATCTCTCTCAGTCCTGTTTTGCTTCCTAGGCATTTGTTGGACTTCATTAATGATAGGCTTGTGAATTTTTTTTACATGGTTGTCCTCTGCTTTCTCCTTTTCCTTCATTCAACATGATTATCCTTCAAAACAAAATCCGTTTTGATAAGAGGACATCTCTGACTTACACTACCAAATATGGCTGCTTCGTGATAGACTCCTCACAAAACCAAGTAATGAAATAGTTTGTGGGAAGCAAGTTGTTCCATTGCTGGCACACAATTCGATATACATAAATTGCACAGGAAGCCAATATAAAATATCCTACCGCAATTCATTCCACCCTGTGGCAAATACAAGAGTCGTTGATTCAATTTCCATATTTCTTAACTCAACCGGTTCAACAAGGAGACAATAACAATTCGTGATAGTATAATATGAATCTCGTGACAGCATAATTTGAATCCTTCATACTGTCATTTTCCATTGATCCACCCTTCATTTGAACTTCCTTTGATTTCCGGTTGGATCCTTTCTCAACCAAAGAATTTGGTTTGGATATTTTAATAGGACTCTAGGTGAACACTTTCGGTACTGAGCATGGATAGTGTAATTTTGAAAAGGATGCATCCCCTCAAACAACTGCAATGTTTCTCTAAATTCTTTGACATGGCTCTGTATATCTTCAGAACTATTGGCATTTTTACATGTCTGAAAATTTAGGGCCAATTTTGAAATTTTAGGCACAGGTTTGATCTAAGTCACAGGTCTGAGAATCTTTGCACATATATGAACTATGTCTTCTAAAAAATAAGTAGGTCTAAACTGCTGCCCACATACTGTTTTAAACTTGTCTTTTCACAGGCCCGAGATTGTTGTAGATCCTTTGCCATAGGTCAAAAATCTATGCAAAAGTACTCAATGTCACAAAGATATGTGACAATTCAAAAACTCTTGCTTCAGTTACAAGTCTTCATTGTACATAGGTCTGAGATACTATTAGAAGTTCGAGCTACTAAGCATTTTTGCGCACAAGACATATGCCTCATGTCCAAGAGTTTACAGGTCACAAATCCTCTTCCACAAGTTCAAGAACTACAAATGTTACATGTCTGAAAATTTAGGCACAATTATGAAATTTTAGGCACATGTTTGATCTAAGTTTAGTATTGTATACCTTCAGTTTTTCCATATTCTTGCAAATCCATCCCATAACAAAGGAAAGATGAACTATTGCATCTACTACATCAGTTGAATTATCCATGACAATAACAATAGTTGATCCAAGACCTTCTATGGTCTTATGTCAACCACTTGACTACCCCTCCTCTACAGAATGCAGAAAGCTGATAAAGAGGACAATGACCCAGCTCTCTCAAAAATGTTTATACCCCTCGACAACTCTTAAGATCCAAAGCAGTAGTAGCAGTATGCCACTCCAACAAATATTTAAAACAGTATTTGTCATAGTAATGTTTTCATAAAATGATTTGAGAATTCCATGACCTCAAGCCGAGTCGATTAACAGTGCATACATGGAGTTGCTAAAATGCAATCGAGGCAGATGCTTGCTTAAATTTTCATGAGAGATGTGCTCCATGGAACTCTTGAGGTAGTTATGATTAGTCTCTTATTTTCTTGATTAGAAAATGCCTGGTTTTCTGTCAACCACTTGGCTACCCTTCTTTTACATTTTGCACTAAGCTTATTAAAAGGACAATAACTTATCTTCCTCAAAATGTTTATACCCCTAAATAACCCTTTAAATCCAAAACATTAATGGGATTAGGTCACTCCAACATGACTTCAACTTTTCCTACGTCAATTTGCACCCCTCAAAATCAAAGCATATCCAAAATAGAAAATAAATTATTGCCTAAAAATTCATTTGAGTTTGGATTTTTTATCACTTGAAATTGCCCTTTATCGCTTGTTTTGACCTTTCTAATTAGTGGGATCCTTGACAGGTTTTTTTTCTCAAGTTATGACTATCAATTTACTGTTCTATTGTTTTTAAATCCTCATTTTCAAATTCCCAAAGTTTGGAAAGCTTTTTAATATCTGTCTTGAGATTATCAATTTTCATGTTAATGCACGACTTAGAGAGGGAGGAGGCAGAAGATCTGATTAAGAGTCACGGAGGGTGCATCACTAGATCTGTCAGCAAGAAAACGGTTGTTATAGATTTCCTAACATTGCACTTTTTTTTTTCATTTTTGTATTTTCCCCGATTTATGTCATAAGTGATTAACAATTAATTTCTTTATAGTTCCCTATCATAATTGGATTTTTTTTTAGCAACAATGTTTTGAAACCTTTCTGTTTTCATATATGCCCTATCCAGAGTTATTTGTTGGTTCATGAAGATATTAGGGGTCGCAAATCTCAGAAAGCAAAAGAACTGGGGTTTGTAATCAATTAGATTTTTTACTATTCTTCTGTGGATACCACTTGTGATGCATTTCCATTTAGGTATTTGGTTTCTCATTGGGCTGATGTGTTGCAGGATAACTTTTCTTTCTGAAAATGTTTTGTTTGACATGATCCGTAAGTCAAGGATTGCTTGGCACTCTTGTTGAAGGATGTGCCTGAAGTAGGAAGCTCAACTGAGCCTGCTGTTGTTATTATTAAAGTGTTGGAATGCCCTGAATGCAGAAGGTTGTTTTGTGCTCAATGTGGTGTGCCATGGCATGTGGGTTTGGATTGCTCTAACCTGGAGAAACTGTCTTTTTCCGAGAGGGACAAAGATGATTTGTTGCTCTTAAAGCTCACCAAAGAAAAATCTTGGCAACTGTGTGGAAAATTTGGACAAATTGTTGAAGAAACGTCTAAATGTTGTAACATGATTTGCAGGTCATTGAACTGGTAAAATACATTTTTGTTGACATTTTTTTTTTTATAATACCCTATTCGTCTTTGATAAAGATAATTGGTTCCAATCTGAAAATTAGGTTTTCTAATCCTAGCTGTAGGTTATGATATCTTTACTGTGTGCACATGGATGCCTAAGTATTTCCAATTGAAAAGCAAAACTACATACTAATTGTCAATGGCTTAGCAAAGATGTTTCTTCAAATGTATCTAGCTTAGGCAAACCTAGTATTTGAAAACTACTTATCTAATATCTTTCCCTCGCCTCTGGTGAATCTGCCATTGAAATTTGTTGTTCAGTATTGGAAAACTAAGAGGCATTGCTTGGTTATTTAAACCACAAGGAGAACTGAAACATATGGTGGTTGGTATTGTTTCAGATGTGGTTGCGAGTTTTGTTATAAATGTGGATCAAGGTGGAAGAATGATACAGTGCCTTGCAAATGCTCTGGGTGGGAAGAATGATAAAAGGAGCTGAGATTTTCTTGGATTTGGGACCTGGGAGACAACAAAATTGTGAAAAATAAATATGGCTATAAATAATGTTTACCGAATTCCATTGTGGTTTCTCTTTAAGTTGATCTTTGCAATGTAGTCCTCATTCTCTTACAGAGGGGAATTATATCAATTCTTCTTTGCCATGAATAACTTGATTTGTTTCAAAGTGCATGCCATGAAGATTTCATTCAAGAGATACATGCTTGACCAAAAACAAACATAAAATTTAGTAAGTTCAACCCCGTACCTGTTGTGGATCTTTGATAGTCCGAGTTCTTGTGATGTTCCATGAGTCAAGAGAAAGCCTCAAAGGACCTTTTGAAGTCTCTTTACTGAAATATTTTTTAAGACTTACCTTCGCAGGTTTTGGATAATGTGTTCAGGGGTGTTCTGAAGCACATATCAGATTGCATTTTAGCCACATTTCTCACTGATAATGTTAAGTGGTTCAATACAAATGTTTTTATGGGAATTGAGGTTGATTTGAAACTGCTAGAATCTTTTGCAGATACTCAATTTCATGACAGTGGCTTCGATGAGCTTCAAGGTGCAACAGATCCAAAAAAGTCTTTGTTAGAGGCAAGGAAGTTGGTTAGTCTTTTATTAAACAACCATCTAGAGCAATGGAATCTTAGTTAATGGACATTTATAAATTATAACAGATTTTTGTGAGGTTATTCTTTTATTAAACAACCATCCAGAGCAATGGAATCTTAGTTAATGGACATTTATAACAGATTCTTGTGAAGTGTTGAGGATAGAGAACATTGTAAATCAAGATGGGGCTCCATTCATGTATTATCAGACTTGCAATGTAAGCCTTCCAGGCCAATGTATTCATGATTTTTCCTTTTTATTGTAGAAAATATATCTAAAACAGTTAGGACAACATTTAAATTCTCAAGTTCTCTTCCTTTTTTGGTTTAAGCATGTCAGCATTTTTAAAAACATGTGAATGAATCTTGACCCCAAGAAATACATGTTGAATCAGAAATTCTTGTGGTTTTCTTTATGTTCTTCTGCATTTACATGTTGCACTTTTCTTTCTTTCTCTTCCAGTATAAAGGACTCACATTCCGAGTCTGTTTTGTCTCCTATATCTTTTCCTCTATGTCAGATTTAATAAGCTGTACAATATCAATAGCAGCTCAAAAGGTGGGCCAGCAGAGGTTCTATCAACCTATATTGTGAACTAAATGGTGCATTATACCTGTAGTTGGATTCCTATTATGTAACATGGAGTTGGCATTATGTATATGTGATAGATTTCGTTTCATAAACTTTGTATGCCTATTGTACCACCCATTTCATGATAGCATTACATTCAGTGATATCTACTTTGTTATTCTTTTATTCAATATGATTCACATCAACTATATTCTCTTTTTACTCATCGAGAGGTGATGATTTTGATTGAAGGCTAAAGATCTAAAAATCATTGTTTATAATTATAGTTTTAATTCTGATAATTTTAAGATTTTGTCTCTACCTTTTTTAATTGTTTTTTCAGTAGTTGTACGTTTGAAAGAAAACAACATGTTTTCTAGTTCGATTTTGCATTGCCCAAATTGAATTTGAAGTTTGCTTGGAAGTGGTTTATCAATGTAAGGAAAAATGTTGTGGCTGTGATCAACTATTTAGTACTTGTGGCCTGTGACTTCCCTGAATATAAAGACAAACATTTATATGTAATGTGAAGAGATAGAAAGCACAATAGCAATTTGGTGAGATACACGAAACCCATGACACTGGCTACATTAGTTATTTAATTACTACATGTTCGAGATAGCTATATATACAATATACAATTATTTTCACAAACAAAAATTTGTGTTGGTTTACATTTCTGGTAAGTCGATAAAAAACTTGTTGGAAATAATACTGGGGGGGGGGGGGGGGGGGTGAATCAGTATTATCAGATCAGTAAAACTTTTTCATTTTCATACTCAGATACATATACGCAACTTCAGTTAAGGATATCTACGTATATACGCGACTGTGTTAAATGAAACCAGCGTATATGAGGTAATCTTATGATTCAGTCAGCTTATCTTCAGTAAATGTATCAGAACATTATTAACCATATTAATAGTAAACAAGTGCAGTAAAACAAAACAGATCATCACACATAAAGAGCACACATGAACACCATGATATAAGGTGGAAACCCAATGTGGGTGAAAACCACCTGCTGCAATTTGTTTCTATCCTCCATTAATAAGAAACTTCTTTTACAATGTATTGGTGCAGTCCTTTACCAGTACGCAAGCTTTTACCTGTAGAAGGCTACCACCTTCTTAGCTCTTGTACTAGCTGTTCCATTTACTAGTACGTAGGCGCTGGCCTACTGAAGGCTCCAACCTTCACTCATTTTCCAGATGCTCCTAGAAGGGAGCTACAACCCCCTGGCTCTTGTACTGGCCAAATTGTTTACCAGTATGTAGGTGCCGGCCTACAATCATCCAGGGACCACGTTTCATACATTTTCATACTGGATCCAAAAAACAATCACCATTTGTAATACAGCCTGCATCATCAATCTCTGAATCACCCAATACTGAAACCCTATCACAGAACACAAACCAGAGCCCACAACTTTGCAACAACCACTAGAATCAACAGCAACCTGAAACACTAAATCTCATAATGCATACGCTACTTGGACGAACCCAATCTATGTGTATACGCGCTTTTACAAAAGACAAGCCGCGTACAGATCTACAAATTCTAACTCATAACTTTGCAGCTATTCAGACATCAAAACATACCCCGATCATAACATTCATACAATAAACATGCGTCAATAGATCTAGTCTATCCATAATCAAACCATATAAAGATAATCATTCCAAGCCTTGAGATCTCGTTCCATCATACATCATCCTCCACATGAGTGCAACCTTGGTTCAGATCAAGCAAGGCATCACCAACCCATAACCAGCATCTGGATGTTCCACTTTATCAGACATTCATCACTTGCACACCCTTGCTCTCTCTTGGCCTAATGATCTTCTCCTTATATAGGTTTAGGCTTCTCTCAATACCATGGCCCAAAACCATGTAGAACCAATACCTTAGAACCAATACCCGGGGTCAACACTTCGGACCAAATACCACGGACCAAGACCAAAATACCATGGACCAAATACCACGGACCAACACTTAGTTTTCCGACATGTACGCGCCTTTCCTTCTGTGAACCTGTGTGTGTACGTATACGCGCCTTTTGCTCTGATTACTCGTGTACATATGCACTTACATCACGGTCAACCTGCGTATATCTCTCTTTTGATCTGCTACTCTAGATCTGCCATCAGATTAAGTTGCCATCACCTAAATCAAACCAGGACAACACCTGAATCATAATGCCAACAATAGATACCCATCATGTACCAGAAACAGTAGCTGCCGGATGACAAAGATAGCGATAGGCATGCAGTGGTAGTGAGGTATTCACCGTAGATATAGTAACCCTGCCTTGTCCACACCTCACAACCATTTTGCTGTCGTAGTTTGTCCACGGCCAATTGTGGGAATTTCTCGCTATCCGCTAGGTCCCAGTCTTCAAATTTTATATTTGGTACCCATCCCAGCAACAGTCCATCAAACCTGATATCATCCGGAAGAAGCGGAGTTTGGAGTGCACTCTTCGAGGCCTCTAGGTCCTTTGGTATCTTCGTTGTTCCTTTCCATGGGGACATGTAGGAGGGTAACGTTATCCCTAAAGATGCTTTGGAGATATTTTCCTCCTCATCATCCTGTGCCTCTATTTGAGTTATTAGGTCATGCAGATCTTCCTCCTACTCTTTTGTCTCAATAGTGATGACTTTACCCTTTTCGGCCAGTGATATTTTACTAACTCTTGGGTGCCACGGTGATAGCTGTATGGGCCCCATTGGTTGTTTTTTCTTCTGCAATCGTGGTGTGCATGGGGACTTCGGGACCTCTGGTGCGCCTGTTGCCTCTTCGGGCTCCTCCTGGGTCACACGTGGTTCTTGGCTACCTCCCATAATTCGCACTCTGGTTCTCGACATTTTGTTTATACTGGACTCACTGCACTGTTCTACCTCAATCCTTAACAACCCTAAAGCTTCTTGAAAACTACCCCATGGGATTTTATATTAACAGTCAAATTTGAATTCAGCCCTTCACTCCATTTTTGAGTCCTTGGTACTTTCTTGGCAGTAGATATCCCCAAATCTAACTCATAATACTTGTCTTATTGGTCCACCGCCCATTCCTTTCTGCATTAAATTAGCCTTCTTGTCATGAATAGTGTCATCAACGGTCATCCTCGAGCCTCTACACGTGGCAATGCATCCCCTTAAGCGCGACTGTGAACCTTGTGCCAAACGGGCTTTACACGGATCCCCTTTTCCGCGCATATCTCCTGCAGCATTGTTTATAGTCCCGCGTCATCTTTCAACTGCCTAGGGCACTGAGACTGTGCCTTCTACAAATAGTCAAGCAGTCGCAACCTTCGTGTGAGGCTTTGCTTTTCCTACTAGCCGGGGTTGTTGGCACCTTCCACATGCCTTCGTGTTATGTCCCCTTTTTTCAGGTACCTCCCCTTTGTTAGTAAGGTGCAGCTATAGGTATAATAGCAGGGTTTCCATTTCTTCGAACACCGTAGTAGTGCTGGTTGGTCTTGGTCCCTTCATACTCACGTTTTCACGGCCCGCTTGCGCGACTTCGTTTTCTAGTTTGTAAATTTATTCATCCAACGTCATACTTCTCTTCCTCCGCCGTGCCCAGTCATCATCGAGTTTTCGAAGTTTCATGCTCCGATGCCAAAGCTTTTCTTGTAGTTGCTAAATTCTTTTATCCAGGTCCCCACATCCTGTTCCTACTGTAGGATCCATAGCCCAAGGATGATTTTCTTCCTTCCTAATTTTCTCTCGTCTTGTCATCATTGAAGTCACTTCTACACTCCGGTTTGTGCTTATGGTCCTCTCCACCCATTGAACCACTGGGTTGTGTAGGTCCTCATCCGTTTGTCCTACCAGGTAAACTGTTTTCACGATCCTACATGGCCTTGCAACTACACATCGCTCTTTCGGCTACCTCATAGGGTCCTAATTTTTGAACCTTAGGCGGGGTTGTGCCTATCCAACATGCGACTGTACCCATCGACGCAAGTGGTTGCACAAACTGCTTTACCCTAGTCACCCAACCCTCGTTTGACACTGGGCATTTTGAAACCGCAAGTGCATCCTTCTTCTACATCCATGCCAGCTCCCAATATTATGTTGGTGCTTCTTCCACCCTTTTACAGGCAGCGCGCACAATGCCCAAACCATCACGTCGCATTGCTGCTATTTTGGTCCTGACCTTCCAATCCCGTTTAAGAGTTCATCCCCTCCTTTGTCTCCGTCATATGTTGGTAATTCCCTGGCTTCGGTTGTGACGTATAGTAGTGATCTAATCATCGTGTTGCAATTTAGTGTAGACACCTCATGCAACCATTTCTACCAATGTTTTATTTCTTCATCAAAGTCCAAAGTATAGGAGTTGTGCACTCCCATGATATTCTCCCATCTTTAGTTGGGTTTACCTAATCTTGATCCTACGCAGTTATCTGGTAAATGTAGTCCATCTCATCGTCACTGTCATCTTCGCACATAGGTTCAGTGTAGCGTACTCCTTCAGTTGGATCCAGCGGAACGACGATGCATAGAGACGTTTTCTCAAAAATCAATTTTCGCTTCTTCAGGTTGATGACTCTATTCATGTCTGTAGCCCAATCTATTCCTAATAATGCAGGGTAAGGGTTACTGTCATCATAATCTCTATTACCTCGAAATCTATCTTTGTGCTTGTGCCATCAATATCCATAGTTACCCCTTGTAGTCTTCCCATGGGCATGATCTTTTGTTGATTTGCCATCCTTAATTGAATAGGAGACCATTGTAACATGGGCCAACCCATCCACTCCCAAGTCTATTTTGGTAACATGTTCGCATCCAAACCCAAGTCGATAACTACTTGATCCATCTCATATTCACCAATTTGCGCTTTGAGCCGCATTTCCCTCCTAGTACGTAAAGTATGCTTCCCCATCTTTCAAACTACATGCATTTCCCCTGGTCCTGCGCACCTAGTGATCAGCTCTTGGAGTCCTCTAACTACCTTATTGTCTAGTAATAGCTTCATGCATGTCTCTAAAAAGGTAGTAAGCATAGACAGATCCATTCCTGGTTCTGGTTGATCCTTATTACCTAAAGTAAAGACCTCCGTGAAGCTCTTCATAGCTTCCATATCTGTTTCCTTTGTGCGTTCCAAGTCAAGTTCAGATTCCTTCGTAGGGGCCTTGCGGACCCATGTATTGTCCTTAGGTTGATTTTCATTATCCTCCCCTATATTTGTGCCACTTCTAAGAACCATATTCACATTGGGGTCTCCTTTGCATGGTTTCAATCTCATCATTTGGATATTTTGAGTTGGAACATACTATAGTATCCCTTTCTCGCACATCTGTGCGATCAATGTCAGACAATCTACCAATTCATGATCAAACTGATAGCAATAAAGGCAACATATTCTGGTTGGATTCGTACAGTCATGCGCGTAGTGCCCGGGTCCTCCACAGTTGTAGCAGATTAACTCTCCGCGCCCTCATCTTGGTCCCATCCCTCCTCGCCCTTGGAAGCCACCCCACGCTATTGCTACAACTGGATCAAGTCCTCGAGTTTCTATCTACATTCGATAGGCTGGGGTCCTATCCATCATTAGTTCATAGCTTTGACATGTTTTCTCATCATGACCCACTGATCTACAGAAATTACAGTACAGTTGCTATGGAGTCTGAGTGTATTTATGCAACAGGTGACAGTTTTCTATTATGTGCTCTCCTCCTACCTAACAAATCATGCACTAGAGAGTGGTGGACGCATTTGGACCTGCTTGCGCCTCTGGTCGTAATGGCATTGGTTCCCCTCCCACCAAATAGTTCGCAAATACAGGACAGTGTTCTTTCTCGTGACCCTGGCATTTACATTTTATACACCGCACTTCTTCACACGCCTCTGGCCGGGGCGCCCTATCCTGGTTCAAACTCTGCATCTCTAAGCATAGGTTTTGTAGTTGCACATGGATTTGCTGGACTCCCAACCCCAGATCCTATATCGTTGTTTCGTGCAACCTCATCACCATTTCCAAGGCCTCTGCCTGGGTTGAGAGCTTCTATTGTGAGAGTGTTGTCCTCAGGTGTGGTGTCAAGGATGCCACAAACCACGCCCGGTGTTGTGCATCTGTCAGTGTCATGTTAGCCTCGTAGATCATACTTTTTAGCCTTTGATCTAGATCCCAGGGGGTTTCACCTGGAAGCATCATGATCTCCTTGAATCCTATAATCAACTGCGTCTCCGATTTCAGTCGACTAAACTCTCTGTTCAATGCAATATGAATTTCTCCTATTCCGGCATTCAGGTGATCATTTGAATGCTTGATATACCAAGTCAGTGCGCGATCCTACATCACACTTAGAAATGTGGCCTTTTTAATGTTATCATCTTTAACCTCATGCACTTCCCATATTGCTCTTACTACGAACCAAAACTGATCGGGATCTTCGTTTCCTATTCCTCTGAATACAAGCAACTTGATTGCGCTCGCCATGCTAAACTACTAGTTTGGTGGAGGTAGAGTGGGCGAAGTTGGAGGTGAAGAAGGTGATGGGAGTGGTGGTATTAGTGGAGATGATAATTGCGGAATGCTCTGCCTGATCAAACTGACCGCACTCCTTGGAGAAACCCAAGCGCGCTCTTCCTCACTTGCTCGAGGTGGTGAAATTAAAGGACTATTTCCTAACCCTTCGATCTCTTTGAAGATCCTTCCACTTCACGTCGTTCCACTCATTAATGTATGCGCATCACCCATTTTTCACATAACATCATCTTAATCCAGGTATTCAAAGACCTGATGTACTTACCTCGCGATCCTTTGAGAAAACGTCTTTCAGCTTCGTTGTAGCTGATAGTCGTGTCTATCGCGAATTTAGTGATAAACCCTCCTATTATCTAATCCAACCAATGATCTACGGCCCGTGCGATCTTATCTTCAGACACCTCTACCCTGTGTACTAACTCCGGCGTCCAAACTATCGGCTGATCAAGCTTGCACCTTCCCATGTTGTCTGCTAGCCTCGTGATCCAAGCATATAGTTCTGAAGAGAATGAAGCAATCTAACCACCTTCTCTCAGATATATGTGGAGTTTTGTTGTCCTGTATTACGAACTCGTGTAGCTTCTGATCCAACCAATCTTCAAGTTCTTTCTTGGTAGGGTTCCAACATCTCGACATTAGACATCCCTTAGGCAGATCCCGATCCCAGCAACAGAACCATTTGTTGGCTTATTAGGCCCTGACCCACGTTTAGAAGAGTTTTAGCCAAATAAATCCTGGACTAATGGCCCTTTTGGCAACAATCTACGGAGCGTGGACTGAAGTCTCACCTGAGGTAGTATGGGAGGGTGCTGGAACCAGGTTTCTGCACCCTAGGGATGTCTTGATGAGGTCTGGAGGGGTTGCAAACCAAACTGTGCACTTACACTACTCTACGCAGCTGTCTCGCCTTTGCGAAGATCCGCAATGGGGTGTTTCCTATATTGTTATTATTATTGTAGTTATTACAGATTTGATCTATTCCTTAAGGTCTTTAATCAAGCATTCAACAGTTAAAAACCAATGCGCACAACCATAAATATTAAAAGTATGCATGAAACCATAACATAAGCATAAAAATATAGATCTGCGATTAGATGCACAATATTTCAGAAACACTTGTCTTTATTAATGCCCTTTACCTGGTTACAATAAACTTCCTGCCCTGTGCACACAGCTGGAGGGGTCTGCGCACATAGTTGCGGACTCTAACCAGGCCTCCGTGCACACAGCTGCGGAGCCTCTATCTCCTATTACAACCCAAACTTGCACTTTACAGACTCAGATCACATTCAGACACCCATATTACTTCTATTACCAAAAGCTACCAAAAAACTATCTTCTAAACCTAGAGCCCTGCTCTATTTATACATTCACATGGTCCGCGAACTATGGGCAGGCCGACTCACTTCCTATTATCTTACATTTTTCTCGGGCAGACAACCCTTTGACGTAACTCATTACAATTCACGCTCCACGCACTTCGCGGAACCTTTTACCAAAATTGTGGGATTTAAGCCCCAAAGCTCTTACACGGGGGACCCGCTGCCTAACATGCATTAAGCATTCCTGGCACAACAATGATATTGAAAGCTTGGAAATTAGAGATTAGTCACCATACCTCTTGCTGATAACTTTTGATACGAGGTGAAAAACACTATATGGTATTACGTACCTATCATGCCACGATTTCTAAATCACCTACCACTTTGAGCACAACAACATTGAGGCTAATGGCTTTGTGCAAGCCCAATTCGAGTGCTTTATATTTACTAGTGTTGTTCGTGCACTTCAACTCCAAGGGACTTGAGATCAAGTGTTTCATATGCTTTGGGTCTATTAAGACACACTCAGCTCTAGAGCCATCCTATGTCTTTGATCCATCAAAATACAAGGTCCACAACTCATCTATACACAAACCGCTTGATGCGCTAGTACTATTGTTGATACTGTTATTGCTACTACTACTAGTGTTACAATGTACTGTGCATGTTTCATTTCCATCAGTTGGGAAGGGAAGGAGACCCAACTATGTGGGATGTGCGAGATAACACCCCACCTGTGTTTCCAAGAGGTACTTTCAAAACATAGGTTCTACGAAAGCCAATGGTTTGTTCTCACCATTGATGGGAGTGACATTATGTTTCATGTATCTCACAGATAACACACAAATCTAATTGATTTTTCCCTGATATGGAAGCCATAAGTGTGACCAATCTGTGGCAAAGTATCCATTCAAGTTTCTTGACCAGTCTCTGCTGAGCAGTAAGCCATACTCTACCAGTATGTCCACAATGACAATGTTGATGCACTCGTGAAATCGACTGTTGTGATATAATCGAATGATCACATCCTGAAGTTCACCAATTCTCGGTATGCATGTTAGATCTAGTAGGATGATCTACACAAATGTATTTCTCCATTGCACATTGATCTTCTTGGAAATGGAGAGTGGCATGATGTTGGATGATGCACTAGAGTCAACCAAACAGTTGTGAACATTGCAGTTAAAAATTTCAAATGAAAGCAAGAATGGAGGGCAAACATAGTTTTCTTCCTACATCTGGAGTGTGTTGAGCACAATTGTGAGTGAATTGGGAGATGTGATTTCTCCCTTGCTAGTAGAGGTTGTGTTTTCTATGGATGTTTTCCCTGATGCATGCAACAAAATATCCCGCTGACCCTGGATCTTAGCTAACTCGAGCAAAGAGATGTTTGCATGAGTTTTCTTCATATCTTCCACAATATTGTAATCAAGAGCGGGTAAACTCACTGAGATGTCTGGGGTTAGACTCATGTTTTTACTTCTCGACGGAATCTTCTGAAGTTTACTACTTATGGACGTACTCTTGTCTGTAATTGTCTTCCTAGATTTTCTTTAAGATTTATTTGGGATGGATGGTGGATCAAACTTCCTCATCAATAGTTTCAGCTTTTCTTGCACCTCCCTAGTAATAGGGGAGCCCCCTGAATTATAAGATTGTATCGATCCCTTTGCTTTGTCGGTTGCTTCTCAATGTTGGTTTTCTATGTTGCTTGTGAGCATTGATACATGTTGATCACTTGCCCAGTGCTTGGTGCCTCATTAGATGCAACATCTTCCTCATCATCGTTGTCTTCCGGTTGGCACTGCGCATTGTTTACCACATTTTTCAGACCAACAAACATTGAGTCTGCAATTCGTTTCCTTTCCGGACAAGTCCCTTCCTGGTGATGACCTTCATGAAACGAGAAGAACTCAAGTTTTGCAAACATGTCCACCTAGAACACTAAGCTGGTACTTGGCATGCTTCATGTGTTCATTTGTTTGCGAACAAGTCTCCTAGCATGCGCTCCTTGTTCATCCCGTTCATCATCATGCCATGTATCATTCATGTACCTATATCTGCAATCACTCATGATGAGATAGCATCAAATCCAGAAATCCCCCATTCTACCATGATGCATCATCTTTTGTTTTCGGGTGCATGTGACTAGGAGAGAGGACAAGGCCCCGAAACTACGCAAAGCACATTGGAGTCAGGGATGCAGGGCTCTGGGGCACTATTAAGAAAAAATTTGTAGAGGTCATTGGGAGGATGGGTTGAGTAGTTTGGAACAATAGTGACATTCTGCATGATCTGGCTCAGCTAGGAGGCATAACTATGTAATTTTTGTCTGGAAGGCAATGCAGACAGCAAAGGACACTGGCAGTGAAAATTGTGTAGATTTTTAGGGGAGGTTGGGAGCGGGCTGTGGGATCTTGATTGCCAAAAATGCATACAAATAGGAGGCTGTCATGTAGGATATGTCTGCTCAATTTTCAGGCTAAGCGAGGTGTCGGGATGATGGTGGATACTCCAAGAAAACTGCACAATTTTGAGGAGGAGTACTAGATGGGCTGGCAAGGAAACTGACTAACAAAAATACGCAATTTTTAGAGATAGTGCAGTGACGGGTAGTGAGTGCATGTCCCTCTTGTCTTCTCAATTTATTCAGTCATCAAAGGCAAGCATGCTAACAGCTTTTGCACAATTTCTTGGAGGAGTGAAGCCCAGGTTCAGTGCCTAGGAGGAGGCTTGATGGATGGGCTTATGGGCATCGCAGATTGAGATAACTTCTTGGGAAATGTCTGTGCTATTTTAGGTGACAGTCAGCTAGGTTGATTCCAGGATTGCATAGTGTAGACCTCCTGGGAGGCAGCCTCTTGCTCTGTGCAATTTTGGGCAGCAACACTTAGTCACTGAGGGCTGAGACTACGTAGTGCAAATCAGTGGAAGTCTAGCTGATGGAGGGTGGTCCACTCAATAGATATTTAGAAAAAATGGTCAAGTGTGTGATCAAGTGAACTTGTCCATAGATGACCTTGTGAACACGCACTCAACATGACTTGAGCACAAGACATATTGAGCCAACAAGACAACATATGCTCAGTGTGACTAACCAAAGGATGCGATCAACAAGCATGACAATTAAGCTAGATTGTTGAATGAACATGATTATACTTGCACGGCATTGCATTCACCTTCATATGTGAGTGTGACAAATGCTTACATAGTGAATACAACTTGTACACACGAAGACAAACCTTAAACCTAGCCACAACAAGACTGCAAGCATGCCATTGCAACCAACATGCTAAAAGATGGCCCGTGAATGGTCAAGAAAAGAGGGCATAAAGACTTGACACGAGCTCATGGGATGAGTCTGAGTGTTTGTAAACATCAAGGGAAAACCCAAGGAAGGCTCCAAAATTGGATGCAAGTCAAAATTTTGGACAGTGTTGTAGTCGCTACAACAGGACAATGAATGACCATGGTTATGAAAATCTAACATTGGACCCAGGGATTGATAAACCAAAGGTATATAAAACCTTATATTGATAAATCCAAGGAATTTATATTATAAACCCAAGGGATTAATTCTAAAACCCCAAGATACTATAAACCAAAGGGATTAATATTATAAACCTAAGGTATATAAACCCTAATATAAATAATATAAACCCAAGGGAATAATAAACATAAGGGATTAATACTAAAAGCCGAAGGGAATCTTATTAAACCCAATGTATAAATATTATAAACCCAAGGTATATAAACCTTAAGATAAAAATTATAAACCCTAAAATAAATATGTTTCACCATTGTTGACCACGACTGATTTTCATATTGACACAATATTTTTCACAATGTGACGTTGGACTATGGTTGACGATGATTGGTTTTCATATTGAGACAACATTTATGAATTTTGCTTTGGCCCTTCACTTGATTTAATTCCCATGTTATATCAGCCTTTGTGTTTTGTATCATGTGTACCTCATCATAAATGAGTAAATCAAGATTCGGGATAACTTTGCAAAGCCTCACAAATAACATCTGTGACATCATTTTTTTTCACATATTTCCCTAAAGATAAATTTTGAAATTTTTCATAGCCTGTCAATAGAACTCTGCCTTTTTTCCTCCATTTTGTTAATAACCATATTTTCTTTGTGTTCTCCCTCAAAACATCCTCAAGCTTGAAAATTGGTAAAGGGCCTAAATCCAAATGTTTCCATTTGGAAAAATTTTGTCTCCACTTATGCAGTACATTCACTGGTATTATGATAAGGGAAGACTTCAAACCTAGATTCATGGACTGCATATTAGTACATTTAAGAGTTATAACTTGCAACGTCTTCCTAATTCCCATACTATGTGTCAAAATTCAACCAAGACCCTTGTATCAAGACCTCATCTTACTTACTGATTAAATACAATTTTTCCAGATGATGCATATGGAAACAATTTGGTGGTGTTTCAAGATACATGAGATAGATGGAGATGTTATGACTTCTACATCATTTTTTTTATGGAAATATTAATAATAAATCATTCAGAAGCATTACCAAGTAATTCATTTTCCTTGATCCATTCTTTTTCTTCACATTCACAGGCTTATCCCTTTGACCATTCTTGAAACATTGAACTTTCTTGCAACATCTTAAGGTGGTCCTGACACTCCTTATCAATCACAATATTTTTCTCTGTTTCTTGGCCAAGCTCAGCATCATCGATGATCCTCTTGATTCTCTTTCCTCTCAATCTTTTCCCAACATCCAAAGTACGAAGTTTGTCATTTGAAGATGCAAAATCACTATTAAAATCCAACCGAGAGTGGCTTGATATCTTGGCAACCTTATTATGGCCATATTCTAGTGAAGCTAGTGGATTATGGTCATAGAAAAAGAAGAGCCATTCTGAGTTAGTTATTTCTTTCATTTTTCTTTCTCCAAAATTTCGTGTTATGCACTTGTCACAAAACACTCTTTCGCATGTGTCATAGTTGATTAGCGAACCCCCTTTCCCACACCAATAAAAAAATGGTTCTGAACCATCAAGATCCTTCTCATCTATAACAATATTTTCACTCTTTACATATTATAACTCTAACCAATGGATGTTTTATCACTCTGGAATTTTTCAGTAATCTGCCACATGTCATGCACTAAATGTCTCTAAGACCTTATATGTACCTAATCCTAATATATGTTCACTAGGAAAATTTTTATCGGTGATCATTTCAAAATCAACAACTTCATGATTTAAATCAACTGACTTGGTTTGATTACATAATTGGCCATAGCAAGGATACTAAACTCCATTTCTAGTATCTAACTAATCATCACTAATAATATTCATAGTCTAACTCCTTGTGTTACCAAACTCAGAGTCTTGCTAGTATCTGACTAATCATCACTATTAATATTCATAGTCTGACTCCTCTTGTTACCAAAATTAGAGTCTTGATAATCATTGGAGCGTTTTAACATGTCAGGATTTGGCTAACCATTATCTTTAGATAAACAAAGTACCAAGGAAGATATTTTAGCAAATTTAAGATGGGAAGATATCTTAAACAAATTCCATAGTAGATATGTGGCTCACAAATTTACTGCACTCATATGGGTTTATAAAGTTTGCGTCAATTTCTCATTTTGATTTCCATTAATGCAACAACATCTAAAGTTTATACCATTCACAATATCTGACAAGGGTTCAACATTACTTATTTCATTGATAGATGTTGTGCTCACATTAAAATTTTGAATATCATCATTAGTCATCTCCTTTATACTGCATTCATTCCTTCTCCATTTCAAATGTCTTTGCATTTTATGAGCCCTTTGAACATCTTCAACTTTAACTATTTTGAATCTACTCATTTTTTCTTTGGTTAGACCACACTCCTCATTTTCTACTGTCATTGCATAATTGAATTTCTTGAACAGTTATCGAGGTCATTGATTTCCTCCACATCATTAATGATAGGAAGCTTGAGGCCCATATTTGTTGCTTGTTTATGGGTGGAAGCTAAGTACACATCTTCCCACTATTCGGAACCAAATGCATATCTTTTATTGACTCATTTTATATTTCAAATAGATTATCCACTTAGTCCCAATCCTTATCCTCTACTATTTCTCTTCTATCTTTATTACCATCTTCAATAGCCAAATTTTTAATAAGAAACCCACTAGCTCGTTCCTTCAACAATTCTATGGATTCCAAACAATAAGTAAATATTATTATTATAAGTGTTCAATTTATGGACAAAAAAACATCCATTGAAGTTGAAATGGAGACATAGAGATTGACATCCACCCCTTGGAATTACTAGTTTATATTAATTTTGTTCTACAATTCATGTGTTTGTGTTCATGTTAGTGAAGAGATTAAATATCTTTTTAGGTAATGTGCATATCCTTCTAAATTTTTTCTCTTGGATTCAATGCATGATATCCTCAATCTCAACACTTGATGAGAATGCATGGCTTGGTCTAATCAGTTAAGAAGTCATATTTTATTTAAGACCCTTGTAGTTTTTTTAGTTCTAGGATCCTCAGTTAATCTGGTTATGGTTTGATTATATGGTACAAGATTTTTCTAATACATAATCAGGGTAGTATACAAACACTTGTACCTAATTTCTTCTACGTTGGTGTTTTGGATTCAAATCCCAATATCCTATTTCTTGCAGAGGTTCTTCTTTTTTCTCAAAATGAATTTTGTAGAGGTAGGGGTTTCTCTTTTCTATCAAAATAAATTTCGTAGAGATAGGGGTTTTTCTATTATCTCATTCTCTTATATGCTATTACCTCTACTTCTTCAATTTAATAGTGTAGGAGAAAGGGGATTTTATTCTCTTGTAAGTTATAATTACAATTTTATCAAACTCTTGTATGTACATATACTATCAATAGGATATTAATATCCTCAACCATTCGTAAAATTCTTCAGGTAATTTATTTCGCTTCTGAATTCTTAAAATGAACAATTAATATTTATTGAGATGATGATATTTATGTATTTTTTTTGTCAAAATTGACTAGATGAAGTGATTTAGGAAGCCTGCTAGAATACTTTGATAAATTCATCGTCCCCATGTTATCCTTAATATTAATTAGAAAATATGGATCATATGAACAATATATGCTTCCATATGAAATTTTATGCAATCGTTATAAGATGGTTAGCTTGTTTGTCATCTATTGTTTTCAGAGTTTATCAAATTCCATCACTCAAGCTTGATGCCAAACTCCTACCTAGTGCTACTACTAAAGAGAAGAAATTTCTATCACTACATCATTTGGATGAGACTCTTCAAGATGTTGCACTAGCTTTCGAAGTGCATAAATGTTGAGTCAAAGCTCAATATGACAAACATGTCAAGCCTTGTTCTTACCAAGAGGGTGATTTTGTTTTAGTTTACGATCAAAAGTATGACCTCTTAAGGGCAGGAACACTTCAACATATGTGGATCAGTCCCTTTCTTGTCACTAAGGTCCTTTCCAAAGGTTTATATGAACTTTAGAACTGTGATGGAATCCCACTCGTTGAGCCCCGCAACGGGCTCTATATCAAAAAGTATATTTCCTAGTGCTACACTAGCTATATACCTTCTAATTTTATTTATATAATTCTTGTTTCCTTTTGGTGTGTCTATTTTATTTTGGATTTATTTGGTTATTTGTCTCATGCACGTGTCTTATTTTGCACATATGTTAACTTCACTCTTTCCATATGTTGAATATCTGGATGGTGCTAGTCGTCACATACATCACATTGCATTAGTTGCTTGGGTTCTTTATACACCTGAGTTTGAGCTACTTAGTTCTTGAAGGGGTCTTCGTTAGTAATGCTACTAAAAATATTGTTGAGTATATGTCCATCATCGAAATCCTTATAGAGCCTATATCTCTCGACATCTCAAATTTAGTGGCTGGGCTAGAATCCTAGTTGGTTGTTATGCATTCAAACAAACATTATCACATTCATAATCCAATTTTATTGCATCATTTTTTAAGAGTAAGCATTTTAGCAAGTCATTTTGAGTTTCTTACTTATGAACACCTTCCAAGAGAATCAAATGCATTAGCTAATTCCTTAGTAAATTACGTATTATATTGGCATCTTTCACATAATTTTTAGTTTCATGCGTGAATGTACATTTTGATTGTTAAATTTTACATAAAAAACGTCAAATACACCAAAAAACACCAAAACACACACACACACACACACACACACACACACACACACACACACAAACACACACACACACAAATATATAATATATATATATATTATATTATATATATTATATATATATATATATATATATGGATGGATGGTTTCCAATCTTTTACATCCACAAAATTCTCAAAACTTGGGTGTTTTATACAAAATGCCTTTACCGAGCCTCACACTAACACCTTATGGCTAGCCCCTATCCTCTACTCATGTTGGGCATGTTACTCATGGTAACAGATCATAGCTCTAGACAACCTCCTAAGAGGCACCAAAAATCTCTCTGGTACAACCACTATGTGCTGCTGCAAATGAATATGTATCTCTCTCATGGGAAGAGACGACACACCCATGCAAAGACCTTAAAGGTTCCTAGAAATTTCATGAAAACTTAGTGTGTCATCTCCCTCTTCGGAGGTTTTCATGGCCCTTGCTAATACTCCATGCCCAAGTAGTTGATCATCACACCTTGCATGTTGAGGTATACCCGTAGGATGAACAAGCACCATATATGTGTCATGGCAAGTTTTGTGTCAAATTCTTTTCACCCAACACAAAAATTGAATAAAATTCAAAAGTCAAAAAATACTTTTATTGTTGATTCGTCTTCTCATGTAGTGGTCCCAATTGTGTGTCAGGTGGTAAAACCAACTCTGGATCCCATGAATAGTTCATCCCATCATACGGGAAGCTCTCAATCCATGGGGGCTTCACTCAATGAACCTCTGACATATCGCATGCATTCATGGCATACTAAACAATACCCCTAATTGGAATACATATTGGAAAATACCTCTAAAAATCACATTATTTAACCCCCTACCAATATGAAACCAATACAGCTCCCCAATTTAAAGAACCCCTACTTTCTTTTTGCTTAAGCAAGTGTCGGTCCTTCTATTTCATTAAGCCACAATCAGTTTACAATAATTACACACGTCCATCCGACGCCAATGAAACAGGAGATAGATAAAAAAGCTAACTCCCAAAGGTTAAATATCTAGCCTTACAAGGAAAACCTCATAACTCTAGGACAACGAACCCTATTTTTATCCTGAGTTTGGAGGGAAAAGAAAACCCTTGGAATCTTTTGCACCCTGGCCCCACAAAAAGCCCCAAGAATCTACGCCGTCCATCTCCGCACCCAATTTGACGACCAAGGAGTAGATCGTCTAGCAAATTTGACCGGTGTATAACATTCTCACCCCACAAAACAGCTCGAATGGTCATGACCATTGATTCCCACTACGAGATCCAATGGATGATAATGATTTCGCATCGACCAAGATGACCAAACGATAGTGTGCGATGGAGGGTGGTATACAAAACCACCTCCCTGCCATGTGTTGAATGTTGTATGGGATCACTTCGAAATCACAGAAACCAATTTTCATTTGAGGGCAGTGCAATCAACCAAAAACCGCACAAGAAACGATTTTACTTCCCGGAGCCCAAAGTTCTGTGTAAACTTGCTGCCAGAAAATTTGTAGTCATGTTCCACCTTCATTTTCCCTTCGTCTAAACCTGGAACCCCCCTGAGTGATGTTTGTTCCACTTATCCTTGGATTTTCCGGGACCAACAATGGTTTGTCCCCCACCCAAAAACAGCTTGCTTGAAAGCATAGACGCATATAGAAGATAAATGCTTTGAGCTCGCGTCCATGGCTTTGTTTTTAAACGTGACGTTGTCTTCTTCCGCTTGCTCAAAACAAAGTTCTCTCAGTCTGCTCTGTCTCATCTCTTGCCACTCCATCGAAACCCTGTCTTCGGTGCAGCTGACACCTTGATTGGCAAGAAGATCCGCTAGCTTGTTGGCCTGTCTTTGAACATGGTAGAAACTGATAGTGTGAAGACCTTGGAGATGAACCTGAATTCTTTGGAAAACTTGGATGAGTTTCCAGTGTTTGGAGACTTTCTTCGGAGTTGTTCCACTACTAATTCTTTTCACCGAGTTAACGGTAAATTCAGAGTCTGCTTCTATTATTACATTCTGGAAGTTGTTTAGACTCAACAATTCTAAGAAATGCTCCAAAGCCATTAGATCCACCATATTATTGGTGGCTGTACTAAAGAACCCCTACTTTCACTAGATATTGTAGGTATCCATTTTTTCATTAACATTTTTTACACCCCTTTATATTTTTTCATTAAGTTTGAGCTCTATTTTTTATACTTGCTAATATGAAAACCCTTTACCCCCTATACATCCCCCAATATATTAAGTCAAATTTTCCTTATTATATATCCCCTAATATGAACCCATGTGGTATGGTATTGCTCCATAAGTGAAGCCCCGGTGTCTCAATCATGGGAATCTAGCCTTGTAGCTAGTCAAAGAAGTCATCATCAAAATAATGCTTGATAGGTATGCCTCCTGTCTGGGGTGTTACACAAAAATATCGTCACCATGATTATTTGCAGTCAGTATGGGTCTATCACTACCTATACCAGCCTCCTAAGCAAGTCTCAGACCTCAGCTCTTCAAAATAAGCTTTGGAAA
>APFE030172526.1:92567-126935 GCA_000404065.3 Pinus taeda
TATGTTATCCTCCTCAAGCTTGTAAAAAATAAAGAGGTACTTGCCAGAAATGGTGGGGGAAAAGAGAGAAAAATGAGCCTGTTTGTCATACTTTGTAACCACTCTTGAAGAGGACACTTTCATTCACCTGGGTTGGAAAATCCTTTGCCTAACAGTTGATCAAACCACATTGAAAGTCTTCAGCCTGTTTCTGTGTATTAACTTTGGGTCAATTGTCACCAAACCATCTGTCGTGTCATTATGTGTTCAAGAGGTCAGTGCAAATAAGCCATTCATCTGCAAAATGTCTGTCATCCATCTTGACCATCCCTGAGTCAGTCCTTGCAATTAAATTTCTTCAACTTGATCTATGATTTCGTGTTGTGGGCTTGCCTACGACGGATTGCTTTCTATCGACTTCAACTCATTATCTAGAAAGATGATCTAGAAATCGTCAATACCTTGAGATCTACATGCCTCAATGGCAGGTTTCTCACCTTTGACGACAATTTGCATCATTGACTTTCGATCAAAGGATTCCGTGACATGTTCGACATCAACACATCTTATCACATCTCATGGATTGTACTGAGTGCTAAGAGAGCCATTATTATTGGTGGTTTCTCTCATGCTTGTTAACAGTTTACATCATTGACTGGTAATCAAGCGGTTTCTACCATGTTCGACTTCGACACATTCAATCGCATGGATAAAATCGTACTGTTTCGGGACGTAGAAATGAAGACCCTGGATCTAGTTTCCACCATCCAGGCTGCGAGGAAATTTGTATTCATTATATTATGGACTATTCATAAACAGATGGCTGCGTCCATACTGTGCCCACATGTGTCTATACTTATGATGTATTACGAGACCATTCCTATATCAGAGCAGTAGTTAGTCTTCTAGTCAGTTTTCAGTCTCTTAGTCAGTATTTATCTGAGTATGGGAATGCCTACCTCAGCGATGATATGATCTCATATATATATTTTGCATTGAATGTTTTTACAGGCTCCAACCGGGCTCTCCGCAAGATGATCCTCGAAATGATAAAGCACTTCACTCGTCCTATATGATAAATGAAAAATCCTCATATACTACAGACTTCGCACTTTAGGGGGCAATCTGTTACACAAAAATATCGTCATCTTAGTTATTTGCAGTCGGTGTAGGCCTATCATCACCTATACCAACTTCCTAAGCAAGTCTTAATCCTCAGCTCTTCAAAACAAGCTTGAGAAATGAGAGAAAGACATCAAAAAAGCAATGTAACTCTGGTTCCACACTTTCTCTCACTTTTGCCTGCGGGCCCACACCTTCTGTTCAGGATATCTGCGTACTTATATGCTCTGTATGTAAAGGGGAGGGTGCATACCCATGTAAAAGTCAAAAGGCACAATATTTATCTTAAAAAACTCATCTTGGGTTAATTCTAGAGTTTTCCAGAAGCATTTGTTACGTGGATTGTTTGCTCCAAGTGGTTCATGCATCCCATGAGAGGAGGAACTAATCCCTTGTTGAGAGGAGCTATCCCTTTGAAGGAGGACTCCATCCCTTTGAAGAAGGAGCTGGTAACTGATCTCCATTGCACTATAAATTGAGGCATTGGGTCAGTGGTTGGAGAGGTTAGAAGCTGAACTTTTGAGGGTAAATGCTAGTGAAATCAAGACTTCCTATTTTGAGCTTAAAGGAGAGATTACATACCTTTTTGGCTTCATTGGGGAGTGAGTGAAAGCTTGTCAAAGTAGAGGAGACTTCTTGTTGGACCCTGGGAGGAGCTTGTACAACGTCAAGGCAAAGGTTGTAAGGTTCTTCTCCTTTTGAATTAATACAATCAAGCTCATTTTTCTCAACAAGTATCTTATGTTATTTGTTTCATGGACTCCTTGACTTTCATGTTGAATGTGTTTTATAATACTGGATATTCAGGTGCTATTTAATCGTTTGCCTTGTTTGTGCTTGTAGGTAAGTGACGAAGGAACTTACTTGGATCAAAGGAGCGAAGGCATCTCCAAACTTGCGTTGGACATGAGGTAGGCCTTAAACACATTTGTTTGCCATTATTTATAAAGAAAATTTAGAGAAAGATAGTGTCTGGTTGGTTTGTTTGTCATTAGGTCTTCATTAGATTCTAGGAAGGTCTGTCTTGTCCGCAAGATCGACTCATTCCACATGACAAGGGTTAATAAAGATAAGAAAATTAATACTCAGGGTACTCTAGGCCTAAAGGATTACCAGGTAATCGTGAACAGCAGGATATGTCTCAGAGAACCAAAAAGTATGAGCATGCAATCTCCCAGAATGTTGTGTTCGGTGTATCACATTTACATGGAAACATACTCAACTTCCTATGGATAAAGGATTGCAACCTATAGGGGACTCCCTTTATATACATGATGGTGTGAGGAGCACATGTCCGTGCTAGTGCTATCTAATGCAAGATCGTTGCGAATGAAAACGACTAGGTTTAAAGACGCTAGAAGACGTCTCTAGCCTAGAACACTAAATGTGAGCATTAAGTTTCAATGCTTCCTTAGGTTAATTCAATAAATTTTAACAGTTTATCTTGAATTAGGTTTGAATTTCAAGGCCCTACCTATAGGTTTTAACCCCGCACAAAAATTACTTGCATACGAATTCTAAAACACAAAAAATAAATAATGCGAGAGCATAACACATAAAGCACATGTACACAAAGATTTTCCCTTGGATCCCAAAACCAGGACTACCAGCTTGATTTTTCATTATTTTCCTTTCAATGTTACAATACATATATATACATGCCGAAGCATCCAGTGCCATGCACTGAAAACCATTGTGTCCAAAACCATGTGCAAAAACCATGCACAAAACCATAGGTAGGTTCGGCCCACCTAATTTAGGGTCAAAAAAAAAAATTCCCTAGGGCACTGCCCCAAACCTCATAGAGGGCGGATATGCACCCCCCTCAAACTCTGTGTGACCCCCCCGCTACACGTGACCCCCCCACTACACAATCAACACAACGAAGGGGGGGCTTCACGCTACCTATAACCCGTTGGTTAACCAAGGAGGCTAGTTGTCGAAAGAATTTAACACAACCCAACATTCTCCCACTTGTTGTTTTCTTTCCACAGGAGAGATTAGTCATTTATCCAGCCCTGCAACGCTCATTGTTTTCCACACCAAGAGAACTTCTCAGAGCTGACAGAGTTTGTCAATGCATCTGCAGTGTTCTTCAAAGTGTCCACCTTTACCAGCAACACCTTTTTGTCTTCTATCATATCCCTCACAAAGTGATACTAAACATCAATGTGCTTTGTCTTTGAATGGTGAGCAGGGTTCTTTGCCAAGAAAATTGCACTTTGGTTGTCACAGTCTATCCTTATAGCTCCCTGTACTAACCCCATAACTGAACACAATATTTGCAACCAAACTGCTTCTTTTCTTGCATGAGTGGCTGCCATGTATTTTGCCTCTATAGTTGATAGTGCCACTACAGATTGTTTCTTACTCATCCAACTAACCGCACCTCCAAATAGGTTAAACACATACCCATATGTAGATCTTCTCTGATCCAGAGCTCCAGCCTAGTCTACATCAACAAAGCCACGAATATCCAAAACTCTGTCCAATCCTGGTCTTCCTTGGTAGCACAAATGATAATCACTAGTGCCACGCAAATAACCGAAAACCCGCTTCACTGTTGTCCAATGCTCCTTCCCTGGTTTTGACAGAAACTTGCTCAATACTCCCACTACATGTGCAATTTATGGTCTAGTATAGACCATCGCATACATCAAGCTATCGACTGCTGCATATGGAACACGGAACATGCCATCTTCCTCTTCTTATGTCTTGGGACACTGTTCAGCAGATAACTTTACACCTACATGGATAGGAACCTTCACCAGTTTACTATCCTGCATATTAAACCTCTGCAATATTGTCTCAACATACTTCCACTGGTTTAATGAGAGCTTCCTCTTTGCCTGACCTCTTTTAATTTCCATGCCCAAAATATAGTTTGTAGCACCAAGATCTTTCATGTCGAATTTGGAGGACAATTGAGTCTTCAAATCCTGGATAATTTCTTTGTCATTTACAACCAGCAACATGTCATCCACATACAAGACTAGATAAATAACACGGTCACTAATTAATTTAAAATACACACAGTGATCTTCTTTGCTTCTGGTGAAGTGAAGTCCTCATATAAATGTATCAAATTTCTGATACCACATCCTTGGTGACTGTTTTAGCCCATACAAAGACTTCTTTAAATTGCATACCAGTTCTTTCTTTCCCTTCAGCACAAAACCTTCAGGTTGCTTCATGTAGATATCCTCTTCCAGATCCTCATGAAGAAATGTTGTCTTCACATCCATCTATTCTACCTCAAAATTAAAATCAGCAGCAATAGATAAAAGTAATCTAATAGAAGCTACCTTGGCAATAGGAGAAAAAATATCACTAAAATCAATCCCCGACACCTCAGAATAACCTTTTTCTACCAACTGAGCTTTGCATTTCTCCACCTTCCGTTCTACATTTTTCTTCTTCTTGAACACCCATTTGATGCCAATATTTTTCCTTCTAGTCAACACCTCCACCAAATCCCAAGCCTCATTTTTGTGCAAGGATGCCATTTTATCAACCATGGCCTCTTTCCAGAGTTTGCCATCCTCTGAATCTACTGCTTCCTGATGAGCCTCATAAATGGATAATTATATGGGCTCATTTTACCTCCTAACCTAGTCAAATCAACCATTCTCTTAGCTTATTGTATGATTTTCTGATTATATTTATGCTAATAGGGTGAGTTGAGTTAGTTATTATGCCATGTGGTCTAACATGTATTTAGTGCAGATTATTGATGGGTTTTGAGGTCAAAGTCTAGGATCTAGTGGTAAAACTACAACAATAACCTGAAGTAGACAAAGGAGAGGACTTATAGGATGGAATCCCCCTCATTTATTGCTCCTCACTTCGAATCCCCCCTCATTCAACTCGGAGTACAAGCAACATAATCATGCACTAGAAGGCAACCAAGCAAGTGGAAGATGATTGATAGTTATCTTGAGTTTTGGGAGCCAAGCCTCCCTGATTTTAAGGAAGATATTCGTAGCTTCAGATGTATAAGTAAAGAGGCCTAGGGCCTTACTAGGGTCCACTATTTTTTTGCTTGTGTAAACTCTGCTCAAATTTTGAGCTTACTATTTTATGACAGTTTTATGTAATCTTGCTATTTTTTGATAATGAAGATGGAATCCTTTTTGAGCTAGCACTGAGTTACCTCAGAGGGCTGAAGCTCTTGGGTTAGTACCCAATCTAAACAGAAAATATTCTCTTTACTTGTATTTGTATGCTTTACTTCAATTTGTAGATTGGTTTGCTGTTAGATGTATTTCTCTTATGGTTAAGAATATGTTGCTTTTGATGATTTAATAGCTTACTTCCATTTGTGCTTTTTGTAGCAGGTTAAGCAGTGATCAGAGAAGATTCAAAAGGCTAGCAATAGTGCCTTGGCCTCTCTTCCTCCCTCTGGGACCATGATTTGAGGCAAAGACTCTCTTGCTACCCCAAAAACACAGATTTTCCTCATTCCTAGGACTTCTAGTGTTTGCATCTCTATAGTAGGTTGATAGTCCAATTTTGCTTTGCTTTAGATGTTTTTTATCATGCTCACTTCCTTATTTGCAATAGTCCTTTTGCATGCTTTCCTTTCTTACAACATTTCCCAGCACTTCCTTCTATACATCATAGTTTAGGCCATTTTAATGCAAAACTCTGTTTTTCCTAGGATGCACTCATTTCATTGGTTGCTTGATTTTCTTGGTTGACTTTCAATTTCTATGTAGCAAATCTCTTCCCTAGTTTCCTTCATTTTTCATAGAACTTCTTCCTCTCTCCTTGAGTAAACCCAATCATCTTTCTCTCTTCTGGTAATTCATGGTAGACCTTAGGTGCCCTAACACCTCATTCCAACCTTCATCCACCTTTTCCACCCACTCTCACACTCTCAAAATAGTGAAAATTGCTCTTGGCCTCCTCCTGTAGGTCTCCTGTAGTTTCCCTGTTTTCTTCCTGTAGTTTTCCTGTGTCCTCTTGTATTTTTTCCCGTAGGCTTTCTTTTGAAGGATGAGTGTGGGAAAAGCCTCCATAAGGCCACCTAAGATCTATTAGGACCCATACATACCATCCTACATCCTCCCAAGCTCCAAAACCGCCCTCTAACGCCCCCTGTTCACTGCCATACTCACACACAATAAATTAGATGGATGTTAAATTCACATAAAAATCCAAAAATATGTTTTTTTCTTATTTACTTCCAGAAATAGCATGGTTAGATTTTGTTTAATTCCTTGTGTAGGTAATGGCATTTCTTTCATGGTTTTCATAGTGTTTTTGGAAAAAGTAGAATTAGCTTGTTGATTAGGGTTTACTAGGTTTTGCTTTACATTCCAGTCTTTCTCCTTTCTGCAGTTAGAATAACATATATAGAGTAATATTTCTTTCCTTTCATCACACATATAGCTTATTCTAAAATCTATAGAAGTTGGCTTGAGATCCTAGTGATCTCGCGCCAGCTAACCAAGTGACAACCTACAATGAGAGCTAGCACTTTTGCATATAGCATCGACGCTTCCAAGTTTGTTACGAACTACCGAGTTGATAAAAGTAAAGTTAGCAACCCAAGAGTTGCAACATTCTTGTTGAAAAACTAGAACTCACCACATTTTGGCGTCGTTGCCGGGGAAGCATCGGAGTATATTGTGATTACTACATTCTTCTATTTCCTATTGCAACATGCTGCTAATAGTTTATTTCGGCAAAAGTAGACTAGTCATTTCTTTTATTTCAATTCTGCATTTCTTTTCCTTCCTTTTCAATTCTGCAAATTTCCATTAAGCAAGTTCATTTCAGCTAGTTTGAATTTGTTTTGTTCATTCACAATTTCAGTTTCCGTGAGTACTTTTAGTGTGCGGAAAAATAAAGAAAAAAAAACCAACCAAAAATATTTCCTTTCATGCCTTGTACAAGTAGAGATAACTTAGGAAAAAATTTTCCCAACACCCCCACTGCTTCACACAGCCAACCCTCTTTCTTCTTTGGTGGCTATAATCAAGAAGAACCGTTAGGTGAACATCCAGACATATTTGAAGAACCTATAGGGGAAGAAGAAGAAGAAAACATTCCTCTGGAGCCAATGGCTGAAAACAAAAATGCTATTGGGAATGGAGAGAGAATAGAGGGTACTTTCGCCATTCGGGAGACCAATGGGGACACCAAAATGAAGAATATAAGTCCTTCAGCCCTACATCACTTCTATGGTCTGAGTACAGAAGATCCTGACACCTTCTTGTTTGAGTTTACTGTCATATGTCGAAGTTATGACTATGCAAAAGACAAGTAAAAGTTGAAACTGTTCCCTTCTACTCTCAAGGACACAACACTATGCTGGTTCATGGGATTACCTGGCAATAGCATCACAACTTGGGCTTAGATGCAGTAGGCCTTTAACAACAAGTATCAAGATTATTGTAGGTCAAAATATACTAAAGAAGAAATCTTCTGAATGACCATAGGAAGTGATGAGTCCTTGGAAGACTATGAAGAGAGGTTCCAGCTCAGTTACAAAGGGCTAGGTGTACACTTGACCTTGAGTCTCTGAAGTTGGTCCTACTCAGGGGAATTCAGGAAGACCTTTTAGACACCCTCCATCTACTAGCCAGGGGAGACATCTACCAACTATCCTATGAGGACATAAAGACTATTTTTAGAAACCATTCTAGATCAGCCAGAAAAAAAGGTAGGGGGAGTCAACCAATAGCCAATACCTCTTCTTCTAAGTCATCCACTAAAGGTGAAATTGTAAACATGCTGGAAGACTTCAAGAGTGAGATGTTGTAGACTCTTGCCATGCAAATGGATACCTTACATATTAAAAGAAAACGAGAGGAAGCATAAAGGGTTTTGGCCATTTTTTGCCCTAGATGCACCAAGAGGCATCCTAGGAATGAATGCCCATTGAACGATATAGAGAATTTTTTAATCTGTGAACAAGATCATTCTAAAGATAAGTTCCCTTCCTTGCATGGACTTAAATCTATATGCCAAGGGGTTGAAGGAGTCACTAAATAGATCTATTATATAAACCAAAGGAGGCCACATGGACCTAGACCATACCAGTAGGGGATGCAAGGGACATATGAGGAATACTACAACCCCAACCAAGTCACCTCCGTAACTTCTTGGGGCACCCCTGCTCATTCTTCTGGGTCTCTGCCTCCTTCTTGGTCCTTCACATCTCAATATCATGCCCAACCAGCCACCCATTCATTTTAATCCTATGCTCAGCCGAAACCTCAATGGAATGCATCTCATCAAGGGTGATACAACTCTCTTCCCGCTCTTCTGGCTCCACCACCTGCCCAACCACAACCGTTACCTTTTGCTCCACCAAGGCAACCCCAAATGCCTACCCAGCCAAATCCGAACCCGAACAACAGATAGACTCAAAAAGTGTATAGTGGGGAACCATCATGCGCAACTTATGCTGTGGAGATTCAAGAAATTAACTTGCGATCCAGGAAAGTTATCCTAGATAGCCAGCCTCCACCTAGTGAAGTCGAGGAAGATAAAGACGAAAGTGAATCTAAAGAAAATCCAGCCTTTCTTGAGAGACTATCCATGACAATCCAGCCTACCCTAGAAGAGACTGAACTCCTGAGAGAATTGAAACATTTATGTGTGAAGATACCACTTCTCCAAGCCATAAAAGATGTGCCTATCTACAATAGGTTGATGAAAGAGAAGTGCATTAGGCATCTAGGAAGGTGCAAGAGAGACACCCCAACCATCAATGTCATAGGACAACTGTCCGACCTGATGTTGGGGTAGATAATTTGTCCAAAATATCTGGACCCTGGAAGCCCAATAGTTAATTTCCACATCAATGGCACAATGGTCCCACATACCTTGATTGATATGGGAGCTATGATTAATGTGATGACAAAGGACACAATGCTCAAAATTAACCTCAAAGGCTTCTTGAGGAAGACCACGACAGTGATGCAGCTAGCAGACAGCTCCATAGTGACCCCTGAGGGGATTGTGGAAGATGTGATGTTCTCCATTGATTCTTGGGAGTACCCTTCTGATTTCTTAGTTCTCCAGCCAAAGGCAAAGCTCACTAGGTATCCTCTCATTTTGGGAAGACCATGGTTGGCTACAGCCAATGCCTACATCAGCTGTGAAGCTGGGAACATGACCATAAAGAACAGGCACATGTCCAAGAAGTTAATCATATATCCTCTGTCCAACCCTTGCTTGAACATGATCTACCTCTCTGGTTGGAGGAGGAGGATGGGGATGAAGATTAGTGTGCACCACCTTCTACATTAGAAATCGCCATGGGGAGAAAATTGCAAGATGAGGATGATATGATTGAAAATTTGATTCAAAATCCACCTCCCAGTGTATCACAATTAGAAGACATAGTAAGAGAAACCAAAAACAACCCCTCAACTGATCTCTGTTTGGACGACCCCACTTCTCTCTGTGTTAAAAATATAGTGTTTGGCCAAGAAAGAACATTGAAAATCATCCATCCCTATCTACTTCCCAGGAGAAGGAGCTATGCAACATACTGAGAAAACATCTAGATGCCTTCACCTATAGTTATAAGGAGATGAAGGGAATTCACCCTTCAGTATGTACTCATCATATATACATCAAGGAATATTGCAAGCCAGTCAGGTAGCATCAAAGGAGGATGAAACCAACACTTAAAGATATCGTTAAGGAAGAATTACAGAAATTGCTTGATGCAAGATTCATCTATCCCATCTCTGACAGTGAATGGGTCTCTCCTTTGGTGCTAGTTCCAAAGAAGAATGGTAAGTGGAGAATCTGTGTCAACTATTTGGAATTGAACAAAGCCACTAAAAAGGACCATTTTCCTTTACCTTTCATAGATCAAGTGTTAGACAGTCTGGTAGGGAAAAAAAAAATTCTCCTTTGTAGATGGGTTTAGCGGGTACAATAAAATTCAAATCAGCCCAGAAGACCAAGATAAGACCACTTTCACTTGTCCTCAGGGTACCTTTGCATACTAGGTCCTTCCTTGTGGTTTGTGCAATGCTCCAGCCAGTTTCCAAAAAGCAGTATTGAGTATATTTTCTGAACTAGTTCATGATGCAGTAGAAATATGCATGGATGATTTTACTCCTTATGGCTCTGACTTTCAGGAAGATTTATCTAACCTAGGAAAAGTTCTAGACAAGTGTATTGAGATGAATTTGTCCCTCAGTTTGGAAAAATGTGAATTTTTTATGACTGAAAGTACCGTGCTAGGTCATGCAATATCTCAACAAGGATTGCAGGTGGACCCCAACAAAATTGCAATCATCCAAAGGGTCCCACCTCCTCAAAAGGTGAGAGATGTTAGAAGATTCCTAGTCTTAGCTAGATATTATAGGAGATTCATTAAATATTTCAGCAAGTTAGCCTCTCCTTTGTTTGGCCTCCTAGGCAAAGATGTTGAGTTCATATGGTCGGAAAATTTTCAAGAAGCCCTAGATAACTTGAAGAGAAAGCTAGTGACTGCCCTAATTCTCAGAGGCCCAAACTGGGCCCTACCCTTTCACATTCACACAAATGCCTCAAAAAAAGAAATAGGAGCAGCCTTAGGACACATTGATGAAAAGTTACCTTATGCCATATACATTATAAGCAAAAACTTATTAAAGGCGGAGTTAAACTATACAGTGACCGAGAAGGAACTCCTAGCTGTCATGCATTCCTTAAACAAATTCAGACATTATATCATAGGCTATCAAACCTTTGTGCACACTGATAATGCTACAATTAGATATTTAATGAACAAACCAGATGTAAATGCTCACATTATTAGGTGGTTGCTTTTACTGCAGCAATTTGATCTGACCATTATTGATAAGCCTGGTAAAGAGAATGTTGTTGCTAACTTTTTGTCTAGAGTAAATTTTCCCTTGGGTGAAGAAGGAATGGTGGATGAACAAATGCCAAATGAACACCTATTTTCTAAATCAATACTCTCTCCATGGTTTACTGATATAGCAAACTACTTGGTTTCAACACAGTTCCCACCACACCTATCCTCAAAACAGAAGAACAAGATAGTAAGGAAAAGTGCCCCTTTCACCTGGATTGGAGGAAATCTCTTCAAATTTGGCTCAGATCAGATCTTGAGAAGATGTGTTAGGGATGAGGAAGTCTTTGACATCCTCCTGACCTGTTATGATGGGCCTTGTGGAGGTCATTTTGCAGAAAAAAGAACTGCCTTCAAGATATTCCAAGCAGGCTACTACTAGCCCACTCTTCATCAGGATGTGAGGAGATACATGAGCCAGTGTGATCGGTGTAAGGGGATGGGGAAACCCACTCCAAAGGATGAAATTCCCATGCAACCTCAAGTGACCTTTGAGCCATTTGAGAAGTGGGGCATGGACTTTGTGGGGCCTATCAACCCCCCTTCAAAGCAGAAGCAGTACATCATTGTGTGCACCGACTACCTAATAAAGTGGGTGGAGACAAAAGCAATCAAAGAAGCGACAGAGGAAAAAGTAGCTAAAATTTTGAGGGAAAAGATATTCTACAAGTTCAGGTATCTGAGAGAGTTGGTCACAGACCAAGGTAGTCAGTTCACTTCCAACCTGACTAAAGACCTGCTCACACATGATAAGATCAAGCACATGACTTCCACCCCTTACCATCCAAAAACCAATGGGAAAGTGGAGGTCACTAATAGAGCATTGGAAGGGATCCTAACCAAGCTAAGGAGAAGCAATAGAAAAGACTGGGCGGATAGATTAGTTGAGACCACTTGGGCCTACAACACAACATGGAATACCACCACTAGGTTCACACCCTATGAATTGGTCTATGGGAAGAAGGATTTGCTATCAATAGATTTTGAATTCAATACCCTAAGAATGGCAGCTCAGCTGGACCTATACCTTAGCCATGCACAAAAGGAGAGATTACTTCAGCTCAATGGATTGGATGAATATAGATTGCAAGCCCTTCTCCATATAGAGGTAGTTCATCTTTAGAGAGAGATATGGCATGACAGAAATATTAGGGAGAAGCAATTACAAGAGGGATATTGGGCACTACTCTATGATTCAAGATACAAGGATTTCAAAGGAAAGTTGCAGACAAGATGGTTGGGACCCTACATTATGGAGAAATGCAATGACAATGGTTCAGTTCTGATCAGAACCATTAATGATGAAGCCATCCCCATGCTTGTTAATGGACATCAGTTGAAAGTCTACAAGAAACCCCTCTCCAAGAAAGAGTTTATTGAAGATTTGAATAAAATAGTGATGGTGGTGGAGCATGTCTTAGCTTCCACTTCACCCACTCACTGAAGAAAAAAGAAAAAATAAGGACTCAAGTGAAAATTTCCATGAGGAGCTTGAGTCCCATAATTGGGTTGAAAACCTCTTTTGAGGCGGCCTAGTGATGCCAAAAAAAAAGGGAAAAGAATAAGATCCATGGGTGAAAACCTCCCTTGGAGGCGCCCAGTGCAGGCAATTAAGGTGAAAACCTCTCTAAGGCGCCCTAGATGTTTAAAAAAAAAATGAGAGAGAGAGAGAAGGAAAAATGAATTTTTATTGCATTGAAAATTTGCAGGAGGACTACAGGGAGTAGAAGAAGGTGTCAAGGGGACCCTGACATTCATATCAGCATTCATCTCATCTTCTCCACACCTTCCTCTGTCATTGTTGGCATCTCTTTTACCCCACTGTACCTCTTCTTCCAAGACTCTGTTTTCTACAGGAGGCTCTGTTTTTCTATAGGAGGCTTCTGTAGGAATTAGAGAGAGCCAAAAGTGTTTATAGGAGGGAAGTTGAGGGATTTGAAAAGCTTCATGAGGAGGCTATAATCCCTTTTACCATCTTCAAACCTCCTTTCCATTGTTTCCAGGCCTGCATCACACTCCAAGAATCATTATTATTTTTTTTCCTTTCCAAGAAAAAATAGAAAAATAGTTTTTCAGTTTTGAGGAAAAAAAACAAAAATAAAAGGAGAAAAAGGCACCATTAACTTTACCTGAAGCTTACCTACTATCCCTCCATCATTCATCTCCACCTCTGGCATCATTCTCAAGCTCCAAGCACAGTGAAATAGCTGAAGTTTCAAGGGGAGAAGCAGCTATATGAGCTCCTGTAGGAATTTTTGTAGTAGCTGATCCCATAGAAGTCCAGCACTAGCAACAAGGGACAACACATCTAAAGGTTGAAAAGGCACATGCAGCTCAGCTCCAACAAAGAAGAACCTGTAAAAACACACAACAACACATCAGCAAGCAGAGACAACATGAATGAGGGAAAATGAAGGCATGTAGTAGAGAAAGCCACAACACCTCATTGTCGATGGCAACAAATACACTTGGATTACAGGTACGTAGCTAAGTCACTCCTCTATCTACATTTGTGTAATTAAGAATCATATGAAAGCAATGAGATGGTTGAAATCGAAAGAGGGAAAGGTGGCCAGTTAACTTTGCCACCTTCATTTAGTTAACTCCACTTAACCGAGATATCACCCACACATGCACACAGTCAACTCAATCAAAAGATGCGAAGGACAGGTAGTTGGAGGAAGATTTATCTCTGATGCAGTAATGAGGGGATGATTACGAGGGGGGTCATGATGACCAAGCAGTGTGGACCAATGGTCCTAATCTAGGCAATGTAGACCTTGCTAGCTCAGCACTCATAACCAAAAACAACCATAAAAGGTAATGAGCACTCCTCCTCGCGCATTCTCACCACCTTTTCTTTAGTTTATCCTTGTAACTAAGCCACACAACAGTCTTCTTATGCCCCCATAGCCTTGTATCCACCATCTTCCATCGATTTCCTCCATATTTTTACTCTTAGCATTTTCTACAGGAGCACCTATAGGAAATCTACAAGAGAGACAATGAGCTTCTGCAGGAGGCGCAATGAGTTAGTTTGAAGGGAGGAAACGTGATTTTTGGCACGAATTTCAGTTTGAAGAGGTAGGGTTCATGAATGCCCTCTGTTTAATATCACGATGTGATAGAGTCGGTCTCAAATTGAAGATAAAATGAGTATTTAAGAGGGTAGAAATACATATAAAAAAAATCTGTTTTAAAAAAAAAACATAGTCCCCTTTGTTTTTCTATTTCTCTCAAAATTCTTTGTCTCCACCTCCATATCTAGTTTTTCAAAAGAAGTACAGGCAATATGAAAGGGGGATATATGAGAAAAGATCCCACTAACTCCACTAGACTCCATGCACATCCTCAAGTGGTGGAAATATTTACAAGGGAAAATTGGATGAATTTCTTTGAGAAGTTTAGAGGGTTTGATGATGAAATTGCCCAAAAATTTTCTCTCTCTGGTCCCTCACGCAATAACCCCTAAATTCATCAGTAGGGTCACTACCCTTCCTCTTGGGCTGCCTTGGAGTAAAGATGAGAAAATAATTGGTCAGGCTTCCAAGAGGAAATTTTTCCAAGATAATGAAACCCTTTTTGAAGACAAAAATGGAATTAGGAGGGCTAGTGTACCATATCCCTAGGATGAGGTTAGCTACCAAGTGATCAAATACATTTCTTGTAAGGGGAGGCACAACATTGTTTATGGATATCATTTCAGAATCCTCAAAGAATTGAGATATGGCATGGATACCCTAGCACATCAAAAGCTCAATATCCCTTACTTTCTCCTTCAATCCCTCATTGACTCCAGCACCAAGGTACAAGAAGGAAATTCAAAACAACTAGCTCACCATGGCCTAAGCAATATCCTAGTGGAAGAAGCCCTCCATACCCTTACAATCTCTATAGTATGGGAAGTTTTTAGAAATATGACAGCTGAGGATGACATCAAGGCATTAACCTCTGATGTCAGTCCTACTGTTAGTGAGGAGGGAGAACAACAAGGAGCGGAAGATGAAGCCAGTGGTGACATAGCAGAGTAAGAGAGGAAGGAGGAAAGAAAGGAAATAGAGGAGGGCAGAGTTGAAGAGACAAAATAGGAGGTAGAAAAGAGACAAAACAAGAGGTAGAAAAAGAGACAGAAAAGGGAGAAAAGGAGGAAAATAGGGCAGCGTAAAGAGAAGAGCTCCCTGAAACTTTGGAAAGAGAAGTAGCAGTTGTCCTCACTGCCCTCAGTACACCAGTCAAGCAAAAGCATAAGAGGAAAAGAAAAACATCCATGTATTTCAGGGCAAGGAAGAGTACCAGAATTAAAATAGGAAAACCTCAGCCCTCATCAAAGACTCCCATTAACATTGAAGATTCACCATCTACTAAGGTGAAAGAATCTCCTTCCAAGACACCCATAACCTATGAAAGAAGGACTACAAGATCTTCTACATGGAAGGGAAAGGAAATTCTATAGGACCCCAAACCAGACCTACAGGAGGCTAAAGCAGTCCTGTAGGAGACTTCCCAAACTACAAGAGACACAAAAACTTGAGTAAAAGATAGGAGGATAGCCAGAGGTGAAAGAGGAAGCATAAGAGCTACAAGAACCTGACCCCTAACCTAATCTTGAATCCTATTGCAGAATACTAGAGGGAGGCAAGATAATCCCATAGAAATATGCAATTCTACTATTTTTTGAATTGGAAAAAGCGAGAGTGAGAACGCATAGATAGATGTAGATAGCCAAGTCCAAAGGATTTGAGGATATTGGCCACACGGAAGACAAACTCAGGGAAATGGGTAAGGAATTGAGTGCTCTTAGAAATAGAGAAGCCTTTACAAGAAGCTACCTTGAGAATGAGAATAAATTACTAAGGAGGCGTTGCAGGAGAAAGAGACTCATTTGGCATACATGGATAGCTTATCCATAGAAAAATTATAATGCACAACACCAACCAGATCTTATGGCCTCTATATGAAGAACCAATGGATTCAATTCCAAATAAAAACTTTGGCACAAAGAGGCATAATGTCTTTCCAAGACTATAGGTAGTTCATGGATTTGTGTGACCAAATCACCTCTGAAGACAAAGCAAAGATGGCATAGTTCTATATACACAACATGGCTCTCACAGACCTAAATGTGTGGGACCCCAATGCCAAGCTAGGGGATCTACAATTAATGGCCATGGCATCATGGATGAACCATGAAGAATTGAGGGCAGAAGAAATGAAAAGATTTTTAATAAAAGAGTAGAATGAACCATTGATGATAAGAGCTGAGCCATCAAATCCTATGGCACTCATCAGCACACACAACCTACTTGCCAATGACCCTTAGATTGCCTCTAAATATCTAGCCAATCAAGAACAAGCCATTGCACACTTTGAAGATATGCTTAGGCTACCTGGGGATGATTGTGTGCATGCATGCATGAGAAGATGGAACACCCTACCCCATAGCTTGCAGATCAGAGAATACCATTCCCCCCATGATGTTGAAGGAGACATTGAAAAGAGTGCCAATATACAAGCACTCCATGCAAAGGCTGATGGTCAACTGGATTGGCCTCAAACTGAGTCCTCCACTCATATTAGGCATGTTGGAAGGTAGAATAGAAGAAGAAGAGAAGGAGCAGTGGAAGGACCTAGACAGAAAGGCAGGATTTTACGGAGAAGATGAGAAGACCACATCAGAATCCTGGCATGGTAGGGAGGCCACCAGGGCCATGAAAGACCAAGAGATTGACTAGGTTTCTCAAAGGATGAGCAACACCTTCAGTTGGGGGTGATGATGAGCCTCATAAATGGGTAGTTATATGGGCTCATTTTACCTCCTAACCTAGTCAAATGAACCATTCTCTTAGCTTATTGTATGATTTTATAATTATATTTATGCTTATAGGGTGAGTTGAGTTAGTTATTATGCCATGTGGTTTAACATGTATTTAATGCATATTATTGATGGATTTAGAGGTCAAAGTCAAGGATCTAGTGGTAAAAAAATAGAAATAACTCGAAGTAGATAGAGGAGAGGACTTATAGAAGGGAATCCCCCTCATTTATTGCTCCTCACTTCGAATTCCCCTTCATTCAGCTCGGAGTACAATCAACTGAATCATGCACTAGAATGCACCCGAGCAAGTTGAAGATGATTGATAGTTATCTCAAGTTTTGGGAGCCAAGCCTCCCGGATTTTAAGGAAACTGTTGGTAGCTTTAGATGTATAAGTAGAGAAGCCTAGGGCCTCACTAGGGTCAAATTTTTTTTGCTCATGTAAACTCTGCTCAAATTTCGAGCTTACTATTTTGTGACAGTTTTATGTAATCTTGATATTTTTTGATAATGAAGATGGAATCCTTTTTGACCTAGCACTGAGATACTTCAGAGGGGTGAAGATCTTGTGTTAGGGCCCAATCCAAGTAGCCAAGCTTCTCCTTCCTTGTATTTGTTTTCTTTACTTCAGTTTGTAGATTAGTTTGTTGTTAGATGTATTTCTCTTATGGTTAAGAATAGGTTGCTTTTGATGATTTAGTATCTTGCTTCCAATTGTGCTTTCTGTAGCAGGTTAAGTTATGATTAGAGAAGATTCAAAAGGCTATCAAAAGTGCCTTGGCCTCTCTTCCTCCCTCTAGGACCATGATTTGAGGCAAATACTCTCTTGCTGCCCCAAAAACACAGATTTTCCTCATTCCTAGGACTTCTAGTGTTTGCAGCTCTCTAGTAGGTTGATAGTATAGTTTTGCTTTGCTTTAGATATTATTTATCATGTTCAATTCCTAATTTTCAATAGTAATTTTGCATGATTTCCTTTCTTACAACATTTCCCAACATTTCCTTCTATACATCATAGTTTAGGCCATTTTAATGCAAAACTCCATTTTTCCTAGGATGCACTCATTTCATTGGTTGCTTGATTTTCTTGGATGATTTTCAGTTTCTAAGCAGCAGATATCTTCCAGTTGTAGGCTAGCTTACCAGCAATCACACCCTCCATCTGATCCATTCCCTATAGGTCTCCCAAACCTCACCTCAATTCTGCCCTAGTTTCCTTCATTTTTCAAAGAGCTTCTTCCTCTCTCCTTGAGCAAACCCAATCATCTTTATCTCTCCTGGTGATTCATGGTAGACCTTAGGTGCCCTAAAACCTCATTCCAACCTTCACCCACCTTTTCCACCCACTCTCACACTCTCAAAACAACGAAAATTTCTCTCGGCCTCCTCCTGTAGGCCTCTTGTAGTTTCCTTGTTTTCCTCATGTAGTTTTCCTGTGTCCTCCTATAATTTTTCCTGTAGGCTTTCTTTTGAAAGCTAAGTGTGGGAAAAGCTTCCAGAAGGCCACCTAAGACCTCCTAGGACCCATCCACACCATCCTAAATCCTCCCAATCTCCAAATCTGCCATCTAACGCCACCTGTTTGCTGCCACACTCACACATAATAAATTAGATGCATGTCAAAGTCACATAAAAACACATAAAAATCAAAAAAATATTTTTTTTGCTTATTTACTTCTAGAAATAGAATGGTTAGATGTTGTTTAATTCCTTGAGTAGGTAATGGAATTTATTTCATGGTTTTCATAGTGTTTTTGGAAAAAGTAGAATTAGCTTGTTGATTAGGGTTTACTAGATTTTGCTTTACATTCCAGTATTTCTCCTTTTTGCATTTAGAATAGCATCTGTAGAGTAATATTTCTTTCCTTTCATCACACATAGAGATTCTTTTGAAATCTATAGAAGTTGGCTTGAGCTCCTAGTGATCTCGTGCCGGCTGACCAAGTGACAACCTATAGTGAGAACTAGTACTTGTCCATATAGCATCGACGCTTCCAAGTTTGTTACAAACTACCAGGTTGATAAAGGTTAAGTTGGCAGCCCAGGAGTTGCAGCATTCTTGTTGCAATATTGGCATTCACCACTTCCTTCACAGTTCTGGGATTGTCATCAGTAATAGATAAAGAAAATTTTGAACAGAAAGTTGATGGACTATACCTTTCTTTTTGCCTTCTTTCTCGAATTGATCTTCTCACAACCGGAGTTTGTGGCTCTTCATCTTCTGATTCCTCTTTTGTTGTAGAGTGTGATTCTTCCTCCTTTAGCTCAAACTCTATCTTATCAGGTTCCTTCGACATCTCAGCTGTACACAACCTTCCTTGTTACTAGGTTCCAAAGATTATAACCCTTTAAGCCATCCTTATACCTAATAAAGATGCACTTTTCATATTTACTATCCAACTTGGTTCTTTTCTCCTTTGGGACATGTACATATGCATCATATCCAAATACCCTCAGATGTGAAAGGGAGGGTTTCTTACTAGTCGATACCTCTTATGGAGTCTTATCATCCAACGCTGATGAAGGTGATCTATTGACCAGGTAACATGCTGTCTCCACCGCCTCTTCCCAGAATTCTTGTCCTAACACGACACCACTGAGAATGCTTCTTTCCCTTTCCATCAACGTCTCATTCATTCTTTGTGCAACTCCATTTTTCTCAGGTGTATATGGAGTAGTCTTCTACCTTGCTATACCACACTTCTTACATAATTCTTCAAATTCCTTACTGCAAAACACTCCACCGTTATTTGTCCTCAACATCTTTATCTTCTTCTCTGTCTAGTTTTCCACCAGAGCCTTAAATTCTTTAAACCTGTCAAAGGCTTCAAATTTCTTCTTGAGGAAATATATCCATGTATTCAAGTCATCTATAAATGATACATAGTACACAAACTTACCTAGTGATGGAACCTTCACAGGTCCAAACACATCAGTGTGCACAAGCTCTAATATATGTTTCACCCTCTTACCGCCAGAGGGGAAACTCACTTAATTATGCTTCCCATATACAAAATTTTCATAGAAATCAAAATCCAAAGAGATATTAGTCATGTCATCTACCATACCTTTACCATGAAGTATTCGAAGGCCCTTATCTCCAATATGTCCAAGCCCTTGACACCATAGCATGGTCTTTTCTCCATAGACAACTAGATTTTCTACTCTTCTTTCAAAAAACACAAAACTATTGCACCCATCAATAACAGTGCTACCTTGCAGCTTGTATAAAATTCAAATGTGAACTCCCCACATCAGTACCAGTGCTCCCCAAACCATCTTGTAGGTATTCTTCTCGAACACTATTGTTACACTTACATCATCCAACTTGCTTATAGAAATCAGATTTCTGGCTAATGCAGGAATATGCAGAAAACGTGGAAGTGTTCTAACCCTTCCACCTTGCAACTTCAACTTGACTTTTCTGCGACCAATGATTCTAGCCTTCCCTTCATCCCCCAAGAAAACATCACCACCATCATATTTCTCATACTCGCAAAACCACTCCCTATGGGGAGTGAAGTGAAAGGATGCACTTGACTCAATCAACCCTACCTCATGATCTACATGTGTACTCAAAGAATCCAAGTACACAGCCCCACCTTCATCTGAGGTGGTTTTCGCCTCTGTAGAAGGAGCATCATTAGGTCCCTTTCCTTTGTCAGGAGCCTTAGATTTATAGTCCCTTTTTTAGTGCCCTTCCTTTCTGCAATTCCAGCACACCACCTTTATAGGTTTTCATGGAGATTTGGATCTCCCTCTAGATTTAGATCTCCCACTCGATGAGTTATTTTTGTTTCTGTTCAAGGACCGTCCTCATATAGATAAGGCATCAACATTCTGGCTCTCCATATTTTTTCGTCTCATCTCCACCATTAGCAAGGATGAGACTATTTCATCAAACTGCAAGGTAGTTGCATTGCTACCTATTGCAATAACCAAACTATCCCATGAATCTTGTAGAGAACACAAAAAACTAATGCACTTATCTTCATCTGAAATTTTAATATCAATAGACAATAACTGACTTACCACAATATTAAATGCATTAAGATGCTTTGTCACCAAGTCTCCATCTTTCATCCTTAGGTTATAATATTTTTTCATACGAACAATTTATTCACTAGAGACTTACATTGGTACAAAGTCCCTAACTTGTCCCACAAAGCCTTCGCTATAGCTTCCCTTGATACATTCAACAATACTGAATCTGAGACACACAATTGTTTTGTGCTCTTTGCCTTTCGATCCAACTTCTTCCATTCTTCATCGGACACTCCCGTTGGTTTAGTACCTCGATCTACCATGATCCACTAATATTTATCCACCAATAGGTCCTCCATATTGAGTTTCCATAGCTCAAAACTCTAACCATTAAATTTCTCGATCTCTATCTTTCCACTACTCACCATCTTCATCCACCACTAGAATTGATCCCGCAGATCTCCCACTGAACAGGGTCTACCACAAGCGAATCCCCTCAGCAATAAAGGCATCCCCTTGAAGCCAAAACAACTCTGATGCCAAATGTAGGTTTTAACCTTGTACAGAAATTACCTGCATACAAATTCTAAAACACAAAAAAAAACAATGCGAGAGCATAACACATAAAGCACATATACACAGAGATTTTCCACTAGATCCCAAAACCGGGACTAACAGCTTGATTTTTCATTATGTTCCTTTCAATGTTACAATACATATATATACATGCCGAAGCATCCAATTCCATGGACCAAAAACCATCGCGTCCAAAACCATGTGCAAAAACCATGCACAAAACCATAGGTAGGTTTTCCCCACCTAATATAGGGTCCAAAAAGAAATTTCCTTGGGGCATTGCCCCAGATCCTGTAGAGGAGGGCTACCTGCCCCCCTCTAATCCCCAATTAACTAGGGGGGCTAGTCGTGGAAAGAATATAACACAACCCAACACTACCACTGTCATCTAAAAACTTCTTTATGCAAATACATGAGAAAAGAAATCTTTGTCTTCGATGAAAGTTTAGATTAATTGAGGGATAGAGAACACACAATCAATACAACAACCAAAGAATGAAATCTTTTACTAATACATGTCCTAAATGCAGTTAATCTTCCTTTAACAAAAAAAAAAGTTTATTTCATTTCTAATGCCTATGATGATGCAATTCTAGCTCCTCAATAACGCTACTAATGCAATATTTTCACTTAAGTAAACTAGAATGATGTTCTTCTTTTCATAAAATTCAAAATTAATCTTTCACATAAAGCACTTTAATGAAAATTTTCACAATTCTAAACAAACAAACATCGATCAAATCCAAATCATGATAAATGAAACTAAAAGCAACTTCTTCCCTGAATCGAGAAAACCAAACACATAAACGCTTCAATCGACAAACCAAGCATTGTAATCTATGCTCGGAAAGAGAAAAGAGACACTCAAAATAAGAGAACAAACAATACTCTTTCACTCATTCAATTGAAAATGAAGAAATGAAGATGTTGCGACTAAAAAATGGATTAAAGGAAGTAGCAAATCAAAAACTTGACAGAATGAGTAAAGAAACAAATGAACGATAATTGACCTAGATTCCCTAGGGTCATAGAAACCATCCAAAAAACTCAAAAAATCAAGCAATGAAACTTCAAGCCAATCAATCAATCAAACCCAAAAAAAAAGCATCCTAGTCACTTTTGGGCAAAAGAGAAGAGTCTGAGGGTCAAGACACACTGGCACTGGAATGGAAGAAACTTTGATTTTTCTTAACTCAAAAACCGACATGACTTTTTGGCTGAAATTAGCACTAAAAAGGGGCCTGGCGCAACTATCGGGCTAAAGCCAGCACTGGTTGGCGTGACTGTTTGGCTAAAACTAGTGCTGACCAGGGATCGAAGTGACTATTTGGCTGAAACTAGTGATGGTCGAGGGATTCAAAGAAAAAATAAAAAAGAACTTTACACAGGGCAAAACTTAACACATCAGAGGGTGGGCTAGTGTCTATATGCCTTCAAACAAGTTAGTACAGATCCAGAAGACCATAAATAAACAAACTAGGCACACAAGTAGAAAAAATAGTGCGATGAAAAGGAGATGTATTTCCCTAGTGGAGTTGCCAATTTGTGGTGTAGGAATATACTCTCTACAGACATAGACGATCCCTCTAGTGTAGGAGAGTGGGTTGAGCCACAAATAAGACAATCTAATGTAAATTTCCTTAGATTAGGATTGAATAAGAGGGCATACCTCTTATAACGCTAATGCACTTGATGGTGATGTTTCTTCCTTTCTCCAACTTCTTTTCATTCCTTTCATTCAAGTACCTGAAACAAACATGCAAGAAACCACAACAAACATGATAGCATAAGATCAAATCAAATCTACTTAAAAGTTCAAGGAGTTATAAGCTATGAAATGTAATATTACACCTGATATAGGAAACAAACCATTAGTTGTATTAAAATAAACTTCAAAGAGAAATACAACCAAAGACTTGAAGTTGGAGATCTCGTTTGCGGTATCCAAGTCCCACTACATGCATTTTCAGCACTCTTTTCCTCCTCTAGCACCACATGAAATGGCTTCTAAGCTCTAACTCTCTCTCCTCATGCTGTAGCTACCAAAGACTAGTCTTTTGTCATCTAAGACTAATCTTCTTGTATCAAAAGCTAAAGATTTCAAAGTCTTGTAGCTGGTTCTATCTCTCCACCACCTTCACTATGTGTTGTATTGTAACAAAAAATGGTAAGAGGAAGTGGTTTATATGGGGAGAGGAGGATAGGAATGAGATCCACTCAAGGGGGAAGAAGGTCTTATCTCCTTGGGAAGGTCCACTTTTAAGGGGGAAAGGACCTTATATGGAGTTCTCAGACCTTATCCAATCAAACGAACATCCAGCACATCACCACTAGAAGTTTCTAGATGTGAAACTCTATTTCCTTTTATAAAAAGAGTCTAGAAGTAGACCGACGTGGGTATTGGGATAAAAGTAGCATTGATCGACGTGGGTATTGTGCTAAAAGTAGCGCTGATCAGCACGGGTCACAATGTGAAACTTTGCCATTGGTGTGGGTGAGACACTGGGAAAGAGCGTTGATCTTAAAAACTGGGTTTTAAGAAGGATTCTCTGGAAATGTTCTGAAGGGAGTGGGGAATACTTTCTTCAAACTTCAAGGGATGTAAGAGAATATGTTTCATGGTGAAAATATAACATATTAGTCACTACTAGGGTTCTTCGGGATCAATAATTGGGAGTGACAGGAGAGTGACAAATTACTATGTAACATAGAGTGATAAAAATATTGCATAATATGGACATGTCCTACATCATACAATTAAATGACACAAAATAAAAAGGGTGGAAGAGGATATGAAAATGGATTTTGTAGACACAATAGAAAATCAATACAATGAACAAGTGGTTGGTGATGATTGTTGAACAATTGGCAATGCCTAGATGGCTAGTGGCATCAAGTGTGTTACCATTATTGGTAAGAGTGTTGGCATTGATGTCAAATAGAGTAGCATGTATGTTTGTGGCAAGAAATGTTGACTTTGATGTCCACTAGCCTAGCTGTGATGGTAAGTAGGATAGCATTGATGTTATGGATGTGTTAAGCTTATGGGGAGTCCCCATGGTTGTTGAGGTATCTTGTAGAGAATCATCAGAGTAACATGCTTATTGGAGAAGCCATAATATGATGAATATGATGCTTTGGAGACTTAAGATTTGGAGGCATTTATGCATCATGATATTTTCTCAAATCATCTTGGAAATGGCGTAGTTAGATATGGCTTGGAAATATATTTACAATGGTATGATGAAGTCTACAAATGACCCTCTAAATAAAAAGTTATGGCCAATCAAAGTCAGGTCCTCCAAAAGGTAGAATTATAGTGAGTCGGAGTCGTGGAAATCCTTGAATATCAGAATCTTGGAATGTTAGAGGTTTATTTAAAAGAGTTACAGAATGGCATGAAGTAGGGGTCACTAGAATAGAGGATGTGGGGTCAGAATCCTGAAAGGTCGAAACCCAAGAAGGACCAAAACCTTGAAATTCTATTTAAAAAAATACTAGGGATGGCACAAAGCTAGGGGTCATGAGAAAAAAACTTGAAGGTTTAGAATCCTAGAAGGTTTGAACCCCTGAATTCTTGAAACCTCAAAAGTATATTTAAAAGAAGATCTGGGATGACATGAATTTCGAGCCATGGGAACAAATCCCGGAAGGTATGAATCCCAGAAGGTCCGAATCCTAGAGGGTCAAAATCCCATAATGTTGGAACCTCGTAGATTTTTGTTAAACGTATTTCTTAAAAGTATCGGGATTGAGGGTTTCGGGCATTGGTTTGGAAGTAGGTAACTTTAGACATAGATACATTTACAAAGGAAATCGCTTTCAAAACTAAGGATCGAGGGCCCTTTCTCTCTTGTTTGATAGGATAGGTGGCAAAGTATGATTGGTTAGAGATGACATCAACATGAATGTTGGCTTGACGGCCCCTGACACAGGTTGAACGTTAATTAGCCAAGAAAATCCCTACACTACTGGCCCTTTCACCATCAATACGCAGAGCGCAGACTAAAGTCTCACCCGAAGCAGTATGAGGGGATGCGGGAACCAAGTTTCCACACCATGAGATGGTTGTAATATCATTTTTATACCCTAACCCTTCCTTCACGCAAACCTATAAGCCCTTTAGGGCATATCAAAGTACTTCTCTTCCTCAAGTTTGAAAACTTTACGAAAGTCCCCGATTGTCCTTTGCGGACCCTAAATAGTTAATTCTGATGCTTACACGCCTCTGTAATTATCCTTACATATGTGTCTATTCAGATTAGCCTAATTAGTGGTTAACTTCAACATGCATTATGATTATCTTCACGTAAATGGATATTCTCACTTGCATTCATATGACAAAGTAAAACATATATATTTGCGCATCAATATAACATTAAATCATAAACCTAGTATTCAACATAACATAACCAAAAACATTCATAATAGAAGTAAAATAGATTATACATAGATATCTTCAGAATAATTCTCTTTATCGATGGCTCAGATCTCCAGTACTAACTCTAACTACCCTATGCACACAATTTTAGGGGTTCGCACACTCAGTTGCGGACATCTACCCTAGGCCTCTGCGCACTCAGTTGCAGAGCCTCTTCCTATGCTAAGACTCTTCTCTCTTAGCTCTCAATTGCCCAAAAACTTACTTAGAACTGAACTAAAAAACTTCCTTAGACTCTTCTAAGACTCCCTTTTTATAAATTCCCATGGCCCGTGGACCAAGGGAAAATCTCATCAAGCCGACACAAGCTATCTAAACTAAGGGAGGAAACCCTTTTTGAATGTTTACATCTTCATGCTCCGCAACCACAAAATGTGAAGACTTTACATTCTTTATAAAAAACTTGGGCCTTTAGCCCCAGAACTTGGGCTTTTAACCCCAAAATTGACCCTAGGGGACCCGTTCCCAATAGGCTTCCAACACAAATATAGTGACTCGCCCCGACTCACTCGACCGGTGGAGATCTTGTTGCGAGGACCTCCTAGCTCCACCTGCATGACTACAACCTCGATGGTACACTGCGTCAGCGCTTGCTTAACCTTCTTGACCAATTACTCCGTCACTAGTTTTGCGCTATCTGCCTATATTTTCTACTGTGTCGCCTGCAGGCTGGCCAATTTCCCTTCAATGGAGGTAGTCAGTACATAGGATTCCTCCAGCCAAGGCCTTAATCTGGCCTTCAGTACTGCCTCCTTGTGTTGAGCTGCATACACATGTTCCTTTAATGTCTTCGCTTCTTGCAGCTTTGCCAACCTTTGCGTGATGGTGATGGTGTGTGCTGTCATTTTGACCTAATCATACTTCTACAATAGCTCCCATGCCTTAGTTTCTAGTTTTTGTAGGTTGGGATCTTCCTGCAGATTGGTCACTACTTCGAGTGCCTGCTCGAAGAGCACAGTGCAATCCTTCACAGTGGTGTCAATAGCTTCAATGACATCTTTTACAGTGGTCGCACGCTGCTCTTTGACTTCTGGTGGAGTCCAAGGCTGGGCCCTCAACTCAAGTTCTATGATCTTAAGATTCAGTTCAAACTGAACCTTAGCCAACTCTGTTCGTGCCTCATGCACAATTGTAGAAAGCTTCTGAATCCTTACGTTGAATGGTGCATCTTCAGGGATGTTCAACTCTAGAACAGTCTAGCATGCCTTAGCCACCACAGTTGTTGTGCACTCATTCTTTTTTGTGATCATATTAAGAAGATCAATCGTGAACAATTTTTAAGTGAACATATGTGCATTGTTCACCTTCTACTCATTGATAACATTCAAGGCATGCTATTCCTAAGCCCGTATTTCCACGATCACACCATCAAGAAAGGTGTGAAGGGCTTCACTTGGAAGCATGGCCAAGTTTAACCCGACTTGTTTGATGGCACTGACAATGGCCCTTTCAGCCTCTGGTTCTGGAGTCAATACTCCATTTGGCAGCGCGAAATCCCGAGGATCTATTGTATGGACCATGTCCACTGTGTCTGAGGTTCTTGGTGCCAAACTGCTCAATGCTGCACTGTCCCACCCTACAATGGTCTGCACCTGAGTCACTTGGATCTGCAGCTCGCGCATACCCGTTTGAATGGTAACCAAGACCTGTTTCTACTGCTACTCAAACTGCTGCGACAGTTCCGCGGTCGTGTCCCTCACTGTATCACCTATATCATTCAAATTACCCTCTGTCAATTTGGTCCAAGGATGATTATCTGGCCTTGGAATTCTTCCACGGCTCTACTTTCTCCTACTCCCTTGTGCACTTAACCTGGAATGGAGTAGTCTTCAGGTCTGCTAATCCCTGTGTTGAGCACTGGTCCTCCTCATCCATTTGTGGAGAAGGTGACTTATGACTCATATCACAGTCATGGTCATCCTGTTCCTCCTCCCCTTTTGCCTGGGTTTTGGCCATGTGCTCTGCTTTGGCTTTGTCCTCATCTTCCTTCCTTCGTTTTTCAGCCAGCTTCTCCATCTTTAACCTGGCCTCTTCCTTCTTTTGCTTAGTGAAAGACATATTAGTCCCAGCTGATAAGTCTAAGGCCTTGCACCACTACGTGGGCCAACTCTCTAGAACCATGGTGATTTCATCACCCATCGCCAGGTATGGAAGATCATACCATTTCTGTGCAGGGTCCTTCCACGCTCTGATGGACACATAGTGGAAGTTCACCTTGAACTCCAAATACTGGGACAACTACTCAAAGATAGTTGGTGAGAGGTTATTCTTGTAGTTGATGGCAGTATGGATGCTTGATTCCATGAGAATCAAAAATATCTTGCTGTCCTTGATCATTTGGGGGTCCTTCGTGGCCTAGAGTGAAGCGAAATTCGCTTCTTCTGGCATCTTCACTGTAATTGGGGGAAACTAGCTGTCCTCTGACGAGTCCCACACAACCAATCCAATTGACAACAGAAGCCATGCATAGTAAAAATTCTTGCTTTGATCTTGCATTTCTCTGTATTTCACGAGGAACTCGCTACAGAGATAGTGCGCCTAGTTAAATTGTGTGCCCTCTGTGCACTGGGCTGCTAAAGGTACCACCGATGCCGTCACTTCATCTACACGACACTTCCTCATAATTTTCCCTACCAAAATCTAAGTGGCTACCTTAACGTATGGTGAGTTATGCAGGATATGGAGTAGCTGCATGGCTTCTTGGCAAGCTTGAAATTGTCCTTCATTCATTTGGCGAGGTCACGCTCACCCAACTTTTTGCCAAATTCCATGGCTAGATTCAAGCCTGAGTGTGGGAACAAGGTGATCTTATGGATCAACATGTCAGTGATTGGGATTAGATCTCCTAACCATAGGCACCGATCATGCACCAAGCATAATAGTTGCTTGATTTTTATCAAAGTTATGGGCTTGCAGTTGTAATGCGACACCCATAGCAATTTCAACAGTCTCGCCTTCCCCACCCCTTTGATCCACTTTCTTTGCTCCATCGCAGTTGCACGGGAGTTTTTATAGAAGATGCATTGCATGAATGTATAAGTCGCCAAGTGGGGAAAGTGCTCTGTATCTTCTAAATCCCATTCCTCTAGATTCAAAAGGGGGATACACGACAAGCACAATCCTTCAAATGTGATTTTTCCTGGCAGAAATGAGGTGAATAGTGTGATTTTGTTCTCGTCGATGTCCTTTGGTACCTTTGCCTTACCTCGGTGCGAAGGAATATATGGTGGCAACTTGGAGATAGGGTCTACCCCCTCAACATCAACATCTTCTGTCCCATGTCAACATATTCTATGCCCACACTGATATCCTTTATGTCCTTGTCAGGTTTCAGGTCTACTACCTTGGCCTTCCCCTGTGCAGTAGGATTTTATTTCTTCTGGTGTTTCCTTGGCAACTCACGCACCGGTTGTGTTTCTTTCTGCTCATCATTCTTTATCTTGGGTCCTTCTTTCAGTGGCACAGGCCTCGGCCTGGGAAACCTTGGTGATTTGGGTACTTCTTTTGGCACCTTTTCACTCGCTACCTCTGGGGATGCTCCCTCAGTGGCCATTACTTTTCCAACACTTGCAGTCTCCAAGGGTGCTGACATGATGCTAGTTAAAAGCTCCTGAGTTTCCTTCGAAAATTTCTCAAACATTGAATTCACTGCCAAAGCCTCAGAATAATCAAGGTTCATGCATGCTTGATAGATCAAATCCTCAATTCTAAAAATGCCAAGTGTTTGTCATTGGTTGGCCATCTGTAATTTATAGGCAATTTCAAATTTGAATCAATCGTTCCCCCTAAAATCGGTTCATAAATGTTAGAATGGGAGCAGATTTTCAAAGATCTGGCTCTTAAATTTCGAATTAATTGCCACCACCCCGCTCCATCTATCCATTTTTCCACTGTCAAGTCATGAATAATGACCATAACGGTCATTTTTTGGTTTCCATATGCAGTCTCTCCTTCAATAGCACAACTCCCCTCATGCTTCTGCTGACACTGTGACAATCCTCCATTTCGCACAGTACCCTAGTCGCGTAGCTCTACAACCCTGGAAGTGTAGTTTATAGTCCCATGCCTCCTTTTAGCTACTTGGAGTGCTAAGACTGTGCTTCCACCATATAGTCATCTAGCCGGATCCCCAGTGTATGATTTCAATTGGCTACCATTCACACTTCCTGGGAATGGATCTCCATTCAACTTTACCAGTTGAACTGATCCACCATTGGTAATATCCTTGATGACATAGGGCCCCAAACAGTGCATCCAAAATTTTCCTAGAAATTTATCAAACTTGTTGTCATATAATAGCACTAATTCATTTACCTTGAAGGTGTGTAGTTTGATGTGCCGATCATGCCATGCCATTTCGTGTTCCTTTTGAACTTGTGGATGGAATCTAGACAAAAACCTATCTTCTTCCAGTTCTTCCAGCTGCACGAGCCTTTCGTCCATGGCTCTGCGATCTGCCATTCCTATGAATGCCGCTATGCACATACTAGGTAAAATGTATTCCATTGGAATCATAGCTTCAACGCCATAAACCAGCTTGAAAGGTGTTTATCCAGTCATCTTGTTACAAGTTGTTCTATAAGCCAATAGCACCATAGCTACATGCACATCCCAGTCATTTATTTATGTATTTCAAACCTTCGTCAGTGCATTTTTCAGTATTTTATTAAACAATTACACCGTTCCATTAGCTTGCAGGTGATATGGTGTGCTCTTCTAATGGTAAACTTGACATTCCTCTATCATCGCGTTGATCGTCTCATTAAGAAAATGTGTACCACGATCACTCATTAAAATTTTTTGACAACCAAACCTTTTCAGCACGTACTCAAAGATGAAATTGATGTTGTTGTGCTTGTGCAGTCCTTCACAGGTTGCACCTATGCCCATCTGGTTAAATACTTAGTTGCGACCATGATGTACCACGCACCCGTCTTCTTTCCTGGAGGTTGAATTGGTCCCACAAAGTCAATCACCCACTTCTCAAAAGGCTATAAAAATATCTGTGGATTCAGAGGTAGCTCATCCCTTCGTGATGGTCTTCTAGTCCTTTGGCATGCATCACATGCCCTACAATACACTTTTGAATCCTTATGCAGTGTTGGCCACCACAACCCAGCACGTAGAATCTTCTGCGCTATTGCCTTGCCCACAATTACCTCCCACAGCTCCTCCATGAGCCTCAATGAGGATGCTTCTTCATTCAAATTCTAGCACATAACGTCGCAGTATTTCATCTGATCCCATTTTATACAAGCGTCTTGCAATGACAGAAAAGTATACCATGTGCAACACCAATTCCTTCTTTTGTTGGCTAGTATATCCTTTTGGAGTCGTTCTTGTCATTAGGAAGTGTATAATATCTTCAAAGTGACTGCCCTTGATACGCATCGCAAAAATATGTGTGTCAGATAGTCCTTCCTCCAAATTAGTATGCTCCTCTCCTGTTTCAATGCACAACGGATGATCTGACCCAACATTCAATCGCACTGGTTTCACAATAACTTCAAAATCGTATTCTTGAAACAACAACAACCATCTGCATATTTCCCCCACAACACAGGCATGTTCACCAAGTATTTCAATGCAGAATGGTCGGTATACATCTTAAAGTGTCTGCCTAACAAGTAGTGCCTAAGCTTCCGGAGCACGTATAACATGGCCAGACCTTCGCGCTCTCTCGTTGAATAATTCTTCTCAGCTTTAGATAGCTTCCTACTTGTGAACGCTATGAAATGATCCAATTCTCCCTCACCAACTTGTGTCAGTACTGCTCCCAGTGTAATACATGACACGTCCACATGCACATGAAATTCCTTCTTCCAATCTGGGAAGACTAGGATCGACGTAGCGACCATTTTCTCTTTGAGAACATGAAATTTCTTCTGATATTCCTCATTCCAGCAGAATGTAGCATCCTTTTTAAATAGTTTCTCCATTGGCATAGTGATTTGGGCATAGCTTTTTATGAACTTTCTATAGTACCCTGTATGCTCAAGCATTGTGCACAGCGATTTCACATTTCTTGGTGCCTCCAAATTGATTATAGCTACAATCTTCGTTGGGTATACCATCAAGCCTTGTCTACATAACACGTGACCCAGCAAGATCCCAAAAGGGACGCATAATAAAAATTTCTTTAGATTGACTGTGATATGGTACATCTAGCATGTATCTAGCATTAAGCGCAGACTTTCTACGTGGCGCTTTACCAGTCCAGCCACTGTCCAATTGTCAAAGTATACCTCCATAAATTTGTGAATGAAATCTTTGAACACTATGATGACTACACACGAGAAGATTTCCAATGCGTTCTTCAACCCAAAAGGCATCACAGTATATTGGAAGCATCCCCATTTAGTTACGAAGGTCGTCTTACTTCTATCCTTTGGTGCAATATTTATCTAATGGTACCCTGAGAACCCATCAGTAAATGAATATGCTTCCTGGCCACGAACATTATCCAACACCTCATTGGTTAATGAAGTTGGGAAGGGATCATGCACACAGGCATCATTCAACTTCCAGAGATCTACGCATATTTTTATCTCATCTTTCTATTTCTTGTCCTGAACTACCATTGGTCTTACCCAATCAGACTCCTCGATTGGTTCAATAATGCCTACTGCAAGAATTTTATCCAACTCCAAGGGGATCCTTTCTTTATACTTCGGATTGAGGTCGTAAGGTCTTTTCTTAACTAGCTTCACATCCATTTTTAGAGTGATCATCGTGACACCCAGGTCCCTTACTATCCCCTTCAGATCTAAAAGCTTTGTGGGGAATAGATCATGATATTCAAGGAGTAATTCAGTGACTTTATCTACTGTCGCATCATCCCAGTAGTCCCCAATCTTTGAAAACTTTGGCTATGCCTTCTTGCCAATGTTCACATGTCTAGTTTTGAGTGGTTTGGTGATGTCTGGATTCTCTAATTGTGGTCCTTCAACTTCGCGGTGCCCTTCAGTCTTTGGAATATTAATCTTCCTTGGATCTTCATCTTCTTCTTCCGCTCTTACCTTGTAGCACTCCAGCGTGTGGCTCAGCTGGGTAGTCCAATTAGGTTCGATCAAATCTAGAGGATCCTGTGGTATCTTGAAGATCACTTCCTTAACCTCTTGCAATGCTTCATCGATGCATTCAAACCCATCCTCAAAGTTGAACGTCATCAAAAATCATTGGCGCAAAACATCCCACTCTTTAGTGCCATGGCGGAGTTTTGTCTCCAAGTATCAATTCATCGGTATAACATCCAAGGTATGACAAAACAGATGTACCCACTCCGGCTAAGGCTTTACTCCATACACTTCATTCGATTTGGCCAAATGGTCACGGATCATTCCTCCCATCATACTTTTCTGTTATCTACACTTTTGGGTGACCAAACTGCACTCTCATCATTTTTCTGTATACGCTCCAATCATCAAAATTGTCCTTGTGTGTGCCCTGCCATCTTGTAGGCGTAGTGCATAACACCCAGTCCAGGGCTTCGAAGCAATGTTTCTTGGGCACTTATCTCTCAAATGCATCCAAAAAATGACCAACATCAATTGAACCATCATAGTAAGGAATAGCTTTTTACCTCTGATGATACACAACACAGGGACTTGGTCATCATATTACAGCGCAACGTAGATACTTCATGCTAGTGCTCCATTTCTTCATCTGTATTTGATGTGAAGGAAATTTCGCGGTCCCACGCAATACATCCATCTGCTTTTCAATTCGCCCAATCCTAATCTCGTGCTGTTATCTTGTAAATCTAGTCCAAATTGCCATCAATTTCATAATCACGGACTAGTTCAGTAGAGCATGGTCATTCTACACGATCCAATGGCACCATTACGCGAAGTGATTTCTTTTCAAATATCATCTTCCACTTCTTCAGATTGATTACCCCATTCATGTCAGTGGCCCAATCGATCCCAAGGAGTGCGGGGAAGGGTTTTCTGTCATCCACAATCTCTATCACTTCAAAATGAGCTAGTGCGCTCACACCTTCAACATCAATTGTTATCCCCTGCAACCTCCCCATTGGGATGATTTTTTGCTGATTCACCATCCTTAACTGAATTGAAGACCATTGTAGCATAGGTCTTCCCATCCTCTCCCATGTTTGTTTCGGAAAAACATTCGTGTCCAACTCCAAATCTAAGATAACTTGATCCATCTCATGTTCTCTTATTTGTGTAGTAAGCCTCATCTCACACCCCATTCTCGTCTTATGCCTGTCAATCTTTTTGACTATGCACAATCCATCAATAGCATTTTCCTTGCAGTGGTATGATCCGGATTGTCCACAGTTTTTTGTTCATTGTGTCGACATTTCAAACCCCAAAGGGGGTCCATCATCAGGACAAATCAGAAAGATAGAAAATGAATGAAAGATTATTGAGAGAAGGAGCCATGAATCTGGATATAAATAAACCAAGAACCCTAATTTTATATAAGGGCCGACAATTGATTTCTAAATTTTTTTCTTTTTTTCATATTTAATTATTCAAAATTAGCTCAGGATTTAATTATTTTAATTATGAACCTTAATTTATCTATTTATTGATTATTTTAGTTTAGTTATTTTCATTTTTATTTAATTAATTAATATGAATTTAAATTATAA